>OY365822.1:1978385-2172405 GCA_959347315.1 Bimastos eiseni
TTACTCTATGTCTCTTCTTCTCTGTTCGTCCCTCTCCCTCTAGCGATCTGTCCGTCTGTTTGTCTGTCTATGTCTGTGTCTCTCTCTTTATTTCTTCTGTGTCTCTCGTCTTCACTGTCTGTCTGTCTGTTTCTGTCTCTATCAGTCTCGATCGTTTTCTCTGTCTCTGACCTCTGTTTGTCTGTCTCTCCCCTCTCCTTCTCTCTCTCTATGTCTGTCTGTCTGTCTGTCTGTCTGTCTGTCTGTCTGTCTGTCTCTCTCTCTCTCTCTCTCTCTCTCTCTCCCTTCTTCTCTTCTCTCCATCTCTTCCCACTCGTCATCCTGTATCTATCAGTCTCGACTGCACTCTTCCTATTCCTCTATCCATCTTCTGGCCAATGCATGCAATATACTTACATACTTACACACAGACGCATATATTTGATCCGAAGATCAGAAGGACGCGGGTTCAATACCCGCTATAGCCTGATGTAGTCGACTCAGGCTTTCATTCGCTAGGTGGTGTTGGTTAAGTGAGCAGTTGTACAGATGGGCGCGTTACCATACATTTACTGTTTACTTTTGTTAAGCATGTTATCATCTGTCGTGCAATCATGGTGTGGTCTATTAGTTTGGATACATTTTTCTAATAATAATAATACTTATAATAATAATAATAATAATAATAATAATAATAATAATAATAATAATAATAATAATAATAATAATAATAATAATAATAATAATAATAATAATAATAATAATAATAATAATAATAACCTTTAGATGCAAGGTTACGATAAGAAGTGTGTGGTAAGAAACCAATACAAGGTCGGGTAAGCTTATCACTTATTAGGCTATTACTTGCCATTTTCAGCAGAAGTCCTAACAGTAGTGATTAAGGTAAGGCAGTGTTTGACAGAACACAGTGCAACTCACTCTAGGGCATATATATATATATATATATATGTATATATGCCCTTTTGTTTTTTTGTTTCAATCGCTATAGAAACCTTCGGTCCCCTCAATAGTGAGGGTCTCGCCTTTCTGTCTGAGACTGGACGCCGACTTTCGACAACTACCGGTGACACCCGAGAGACAAACTTCCTTTTCCAGAACTTGTCGGCATTGATCCAACGTTTCAATGCGGTGGCTTTTCAGGGCACCATGTCAAGATTACAGTCCACTGACAAGCGGCGACCCAGATAATAATAATAATAATAATAATAATAATAATAATAATAATAATTGTAATAGTAATAATAATAATAATAATAATAATAATAATAATAATAATAATAATAATAATAATAATAATAAGAATAATAAGAATGATAATGATTATAGTAATAAGTTATTATTATTATTTTCATTGTTATCATTGTCGATATTTTTGCTATTGCTGTGGTTATTGTTGCTATTTGTTATATGGATTGCCTGAATTTTCTAGACATTAAATTATTGGTCTCACACTTGGTATTTATAGCTTTGGATAATATCGTTTTAAGAGTGTCTAAGAGGGGATCTTTAGCGAATCGGTTGTTGTTTCAGTCTAACGAAATTGCGTGATATCAGAAATCATCATTGTCGTTATTTGTTGTTATTATTATTATTATTATTATTATTATTATTATTATTATTATTATTATTATTATTATTATTATTATTATTATTGCTGCTCTGATTACTGTTATTATTGTTATTGAAGTATTTTGCACAAGTCACTTACTGAATTTTTGAATATTTAGAAGAGAACAATAATATAATTTTCTAATGACTGTTTAAATTATTGCACTGCTTTTAAATAAATTAGATTTGATTCAGAATTTAAAGCTCTCGTTAACGCAAGACTGTCTTCCCTCCTTTTAACGATTTAGTGAGATATGAAAAGTGTGTACCCGTTCACAGGTTTTGTAGGTCGACCTTTCTGCACCGTTATTGACTCATTAGGGTGTTTGCTCTTTATATAGCGTCAACAAATTGCATTCCCAGGGTGTCGAAAAGATTTACATCGACTGTGAAAGTTGATGTAGAACCAAGATTAGGTCACCTGTTGCTAAAAGGTCAGGTCTGTTGGATCAGAAAAAATGCGCTGAATATAATTTCAAAGATTAGAAGAGATCAAATAAATACTCGAAAGTCAGTATAATCATTAAATTTTCATTTCTCTGTGTTTTAATCAGTTCCAGTTAGCATCGCAAAAAGCCGTTACAAAAACGTTTGGAGACTTCAACACTGAAATTCACATTTATCACCACAGTATGCCAATAGATTAAGTTACCAACGCAGTATATCAAACATTACTCAAACGAACATAAAAAGATTTTTAAATTAAAACACCATCCCTAAGGTTTCAAATAGCCATATAAATAACAGTCGAAATAAAAGAATGGCTGCCTTATCAAAGTCGTAGACTAGTCGCCTTCCTATAAGACAAAATATTATCATAAAAAAACTTTTCACTTCTTGCACCTTGGCAATGCCAGTCCCAAACCAAAATAAAGGAGGAGGGCAACGCCAATGATAATAATTATCACACATTGCCGTTCAACTGAAATTACTGTATCTCATCTGTTCTTGTTGTTGCCTTTATTGTCGCCCTCATCCTATCTCCAGGATTGGGACTGGCGATGTCAGTGCAAGGAAAATGTATATTCTGGGTGTCTTTTTACCATTGAGCCTACGATGGAATTTCCTCCGCAGCTCCGATGGCTACTGTTCCAGGAACACTACGCCGAGTGAACCCTTATAATGGGTGCCTTAGCATTTGTAGATCAGGAACCAATTCGCAAGATGGCGGCAGTGGTGCCGACCAACTTAGCGTTAGTATGTTTAGAACTTTAGACCAGCGTTTCCCAAACTGTGTTCCGCGGAACCCAAGGGTTCCGTAAGGCGAAGACAGAGGTTCCGCGGAAAGCATTCAACAAGCTTGAAACAATTTCAAATAAATTATACCAATTTTTCAGGCGGACTTGCAGTATATTTGACGCGTGTTCGCCTTACTGGATTGCATGATTCTTTTCATACTCCCCGCTTCCAGTTTAAAAAAAATCTTTTCACGATTCCCGCTTCTACTTAGGCAGAACTCCACCTTCCAGTTAAAATCTCATCATCATTTCCGCTTCCAATTAAATGGCATTTTTTCATCAATTCTTTTCATTAATTAACCTTCTAGTTAACATCATTTCATCAATCAAGCTTGTACTGTAGTTAAAACATATATATTATATATATATATCATATATATATATTATATATATATATATTAATCAACCTGCCTTCTAATTAAGATAGAGCTTAAATTACGGAAATTATATCGTACGTATTAGGCCGATACGGACGAGAGTGAGTCACCTAAACTGCAAATTTTACATTATGCGTAGGCCTATAGGATGCTTTTTCATAACATCTGTGAAGGCCTATAAGTTTATATGAAGAGAATTTATGTGTCTTTGTCATCGTTTTTTTGTGTTGTTATTAATCTAATCTAGGCCTAAATCTATATTGTCTGCATTCTAAAACGTTTGCAAAACCGGAACAGTGTTTAGTTTTGGACCGGGGTTCCGCCAAAAAAATTGGAGGTCAAAAGGGTTCCGCGGTCAAAAGAGAATGGGAAACGCTGCTTTAGACCAAGAGACGATGTTCCATACGTATAACTCTACCACTGCTCGCACTTTTGCAGTGCCAGTCCCAAGCATGGATAAAGGTGGAGGGCGACGCTTATGATCATTGTTACCGCACAGCAACAATTACTACTAGGGCTGTAAACTTTCTCGCGGTCATCGCGGGATTCGAAAAATTCGCGAATTTTGGATACTACCACGAATTATGAAGTTTTACCGCGAATTTGGCAGTTTTTTCGTGATGCTCGTGTTTTTGATGTGGTAAAGGCAAAGGTTTTAACCATTACTTACGATTTCGTCTGCAAAAACAATCGGTGGTTAGAGGAAGGCGTTCAATTTAAGCCCGGTACGTTTCATATGAGCGGTGGGCGGCTATCTACTATTTTGCAGGACATTTTATTAATCAGGCCCATCGAATTTGATCTGGAAGAAAATTGCAGAAAGCACCTCAATAGGCCTAAGTACCGTTCACAAACGTAGGCCTAAAGCGCAGAATATCGAGAGTGGAAAGGCGAAAAGGGAAAAACTGCAACCTGCTCTTTCAGCTGTGTTTGCAAGGCAGACACCGCAGTAACAGCACCCGCCATTAATAGCGTGAATGGTCGTTGATTATACATTGCACAGTTGACCGCAAATACGCCACGAATTCTGTGATTGGCCGCAAATTTCCCACTTTTCCAAATTTACTACTACCGTAGTTTAGTTAGTACACTGTATGATAACATAGATCATTAGCGTCGTCCTATTCCTTTATCCAGGCTTGGAACTGATGCTGTCAGGGCGCAAATGCTAGCGTAATTTGCTGCCATTATGAACAACTGGAAGCTTATTTGTAAAAACTCAGTTCGGATTAAACACCTCTGAAAAGTGAAAAATGGACAGAATATATACACAGAGGCAGTCATCACAGCCTATTAGAATTTCATAAATAATTGCAGTCTTGCAGTGCTAGTCCCTAACCTGAGTAAAGGAGGAGGGAGACGCTTATGATCTTTGTCATCACACAGTGTCGTCATAAATTGCAACCAACAAAAAGACAAGCTCTACGACGGAAGAGCAGGAAGCAAACGCGGCTCAGATTAGACACCTCTGAAATGCTGTCAATTGACGCAATAATCTTTCGCTGAATGTCAGGTGGCAAATCAACTAATGCATCCTAAACAAAAACTGTATTACACCGGCCCTAGTATAAGTAATTATTAAGATGGCGTCAAACGCTAGATACACCCTTTGATTTCCAGCTACAACCTATACCTACTTCAATTGTATACAGGTTTCGCCTCTAAGAATACAACTATCTTACAATGAAGCATCGATCGGACTAATTGTGAGTGAATTACTTTCTCAAGGTCCATAGACAGTAACCCTCTCAGAGGGGAGGGAGGAGAAGGAGGAGTAGAAGGAACATGATGATTGAACCCATGTTACTCTACGGCGTCTACGCATTACAATCAATCGTATACAGTTCTTATACAACGCCAATAATTATTACTTCCCAGAATTTAATGCACATCGCCCTCTTGCAACAACCTTATAGCAGCTGCTAAAAACGTTTTGAAGGTGTCTAGGACGACCGCTCTGACCAATCGTATACGATATACACTATACAGTGGTGTCTTGGCTGTAGGTTATTGTAATTATGCACATTGCCTATCATGGAACAACTGTTGACAACGTTTTAAATATGTTTAAGACGACAGCTCTACCCAATCGTATACGATATACGATATCGCACTAGTGAGACAACCTAAATACAGTATTGAGAACAGTGTGATGTTGGGTATTGTGGAAGGAAGCCGAAGTCGTGGAAGACCCAGAATCTGCTGGTTTGACAATGTCATGGCGTGGACTGGGTTAAAAGGCACAAGATTAATGAACATCGAGAGAGCATTGGTCATCACTTTCTCATTCATGTAATCAACCGTCGTAAAGCGATGATGACGATGTGACATGACAGACACTAGTGAGGCTTCCTCAAGATATGCACATAGAAGGCATTAACTTTGAATTAGTCACGCATCCTGTTCCATTCTTATATAGCAGTACTACGCATCGTTTTAAAGGTGTCCAAGACGAACGTAGTCGTTCTTCGCGTCCTATAACTTCAGGCAGCATGCCGTTCAACATCATCAGGACCATGACTTGCAATATTTCTTCAGGTTTTCATACGTATCTTAATTAGTGTACTATTGACTATTGCGACATTCATGTACTTATAAGGTGGTGTTGGTAATTGTAGTTAAATGACACTGTGTAGTAATGAAGTTCATTTGCATCGCCCTCCTCCTTTATCCAGACTTGGGTCTGGTGCTGTCAGAATTTATTTGGACAGTAGAGAAGTTGAAACGGTCGTCTACATCGCCAATAAATAACACTGAAGTGTTTTAACACCTCCTTGCATGTTTTGTTGTTATACCAGAGTTTAACGACATCCTATGTTTTCCACAACATATATATCGTTATTTAATTGCATTTATGTGCATGCTTAGTATTGAATGGCTTTTATATAGATGTCCGTTATATATAGCACCAATTGATTTCATTCAAAAGGTATCTAAATAGCGCATTGTCCACGAACCAGTTCTCGACATTTATCGACATACATTGCCATACAGGACCCAAAAAGTCAAAATGAAATTTTTTGACTGTTAAATACATGGTTCCCTACTCTTGAGTAAGCTGGTTCCCTGCGCTTGGCATTCAAGTGGCGCTTTAGAAGTTGGGAGATTACGACGCCGCCCCGCCCTGTACAGCATCCTCATCATCGATCTGTTGGTGCTGCTGAGCGTGTTAATTTTATCCCATTGTACAGGTAAGACGAAGGATGATTAGGTTGTTTGGAGAACTTACGCCTTCAGACGCACAGGTAGCACACGTCTGCAGTATACCTGCGATGGTCAACTGTCCGGGAAAGCGGAAAGAGAGACAGACAGACAGATAGACTGAGAGAGGCAGAGAGGCAGAGAGACAGACAGACAGACAGATTGAGACAGATTTCGGCAGAGATAGATAGGGAGAAAAGTAATGGGTCAGGCAGAGATGGAGAGAGACGGATGGAAAGACAAAAGGAGATAGGCAGATAGAGAGAGACAGAGAGACAGATTTAGGCAGAGAGAGAAATACAGACAGGCATACAGCTAAAATGTCAGGCAGAGAAGGAGCGAGACGGATAGAGAGACAAATGGATATATCCAATTACACAGAGAAAGAGATAATCAGAGACAGAGACAGAGACAGAGACAGACAAAGAAAGAATCAGAGAGGGAAAGGAAGAGAAAAAGGTGAGAAGACGCAGGATATTAGGGGAGCGAAAGAAAGAAACAGAGAGGAAGAGACAGGCAGACAAACAGAGACAGACGGAGAAAGAGAGTGACGAAGTAGGAAAGGAATGGAGGCAGACATGGAGCAGCAGGCAGAAAGATAGCAAGAGACAGACAGATATGAAGCTAGGGAACGAAAGAGAGAGACAGACAGACAGACAAATAGAGAGACAGACAGACAAAGTTAGAAGGTGGCAGATATCAAGCAAGTGAAAGAGAGGGAGAGCGAGAGGGAGAGAGAGAGAGAGAGAGGGAGAGAGAGAATCTGACAGAAAAACAAGGCCTGTTACCATGACAATGCTTGCTACAGAAAACTGATGAGAAGCGCTCGCACCAAGAATCTCCATCATTATACAGGGAGGCTGGCGAAGGGAACTAGCAGAGTCCAGGTGTATTCTCCAATCAGGAACAGTAATCACAGGTGAGTGATAGTCACTGCGTTGCGTGCCATCTCAGGTAAATGTCAAATAGATTAGTTCGAGTAAGTGGGTATAATAATAATAATAATAATAATAATAATAATAATAATATTATTATTATTATTATTATTATTATTATTATTATTATTATTATTAATATTATTATTATTATTATTTATTATTTTTTTTAATTTTTATTATATTAAGTATTATTAACTATTATTTTTATTATTATTATTATTATTATTATTTATTATCATTATTATTATTATTATTATTATTATTTTTATTATTATTATTATTATTATTATTACATATCATCGTCGTCGTCATGATCAACACCATCATCATCACTTTTATTACTATTACTATTATTATTATTACCGCCATTGCAAATACTAACATAAATAATATTACTTCTGCTACTTATTCCACTACAATTGCTACTTTAAGCTCCAGTCTTCTACAACTACTACAACATTCACTGTTGCTATTCTTCTTTCCTACAAAGGTGTATTATATTTAAAATATCTTAGGATTTTGGAAATTTTCAATCTATCTCTAATAGTATGGACGTGGTACACAGTTGGTTAATATTCAGAACAAAAATAGCATATTAATGGTGCCCACAAACTTCATATATTATTATTATTATTCATATTAATATTAATATTAATAATATTATTATTATAATTATTATTATTATTATTATTATGAATTTACATAGCGCCGTTCTCACTGCACGATGTATCTTTCGATGGCGCTGAACAATACTCCGTTGTCTAATGGTTTGCAATGATAGCCTTTATCACTTTAGTAGAGAGTTTGAATTTCCACTTACTCGACCAATCCATACCCCACGCCTTGCAAGTCTCCATTTTCGCCCTAAGCAACGCCCGTCCTAGCAACATCTCTGCCACTCTTACCCTCGTGTGATTGAACCTGTACGTCCCCATGGATAACCCTTTACGATAGCCGCTTAACAGTTTCTTCAATTTGCTCTCGCTCCTCCTAGGACCTCGGTTGAGTAATTGCCTGTTATGATTATTTTGTGAGTGTGCATTCTTTTATTGGTCATATGATGATGTGCCCACAGTGTGTTTTCAAGCGGTTCAATAAAGTACGTTCTTACTTCACTTTTTTACTTATCGTTAAGACACCTTTACCTATGCCTATATGAATGCATTTAAGTAAGTGCTGTATAAAAACCATCAAATTTCTGTCGACTGCAACGGCCTCTGTTGTCAAAAGCGGTCGTTAAACTCCCGGCTCCATCCATCCATGCGATGTGCACATATTCCGTGTTCTGCAACCAATCAGATAAACAGCAGTGCGTTTAAGTTGTTCAAAGTTTCCTACATCGTTTAGATAGCCCCACTAATTCGGGATGGCGCTTGTGAATAAGCTGGTGCCCTGCGCTTGGCCTTCGAATAGCACCTTAGAAGCTTGGAGAAAACGATTGCCATTGCGATGAACCCTTCTCACTCAGTTTGAGCTGCAGACATCCACGGTAGCTTGCCGAGGCTAAGAAAATCCAATCGCAAACGCTTCGTACTTGTCGTTTTACATTTGTCTACTGTTTTCCTTCTATGCCCAACCTTCCTTTCCTTCCTTCTTCCCTCCTATCGTCTGTGCATTCGTCCATCCATCCATCCATCCATCCATTCATATATCCACCCATCCATTCATCTATCCATTCATCTATCCATTCATCTATCCATTCATCTATCCATTCATCTATCCATTCATCTATCCATCCATTCATCTATCTATCTTTCTATTCATTCACTTTCCCAACCCTCCGCTACGGCTTCCGTTTCTCCTAATGCAATACTGTACTCGTTCCTTTATGCTTAATTATTGTGCTCCTTCCGTCTGTTAATGTCTCTGTCTGTCTCTGTCTGCATGTGTCTGTCTGTCTGTCCCTGTCACTCTCCGTCTCTGTTTGTCTGCTTCTGCCTCTTTATTTGTTCCTGTTACTGTCTGTCTCTGTCCTGTTTCAGTTTCAATCTGCCTCTCTTTTGTTATCTTTCTCTTTCATTCTCTGGCCGCCTTTCTGTCTCTCTCCCTCTTTCCCTCTCTGTCTCTCTGTCTCTTTCCCCTTCCTACCTCCCTCTCTCTCTCACTCTCTCACTCCCCTTCTCTCTCTTCTTCCTTCTCTCTCCCTCTCTCTCTCTCATCCCGACTTCCCATCTTCCTACGCATCATGCCTTGCTCTATTTGCATTCGGTGTACGTTCCTATGTTTTACCTGGACATTTGAGGCGCAGGTGGGCGCAGTCTATACGCATTCAAAGGAATCGTTTATTGAGGTCTCGCTCCATTGTTTGCTTCTAAACCGTTTTCTCTCTATTTTTATTCGTCCAAGTATAATTTGCGCCCGATATATATATATATACACACATATATATATATATTATGGGATACGACACAGGTGCTGTTTTATACAGGTGAATTATACGCAGGTGATTTATTATAACGGAGATATATCACGCAAGTGATTTGCCAGGATAGTGAAATATCACGCAGGTGGTTTGTCAGACCGTAGATATACCACGCAGGTGATTCTCCTTGACAGTGAAATGTTACGTAGGTGATTTGATAAACCGGAGCTATATCACGCAGGTGATTAAATAAGATGGAGAAATATCACACAGGTGATTTATTAGACCGGAGATATATTACGCAGGTGATTTAAGAGGGCAGATGATATATCGCGCAGACGATTACTAAGGCATAACAGATGATACATAGGTGAGCATCATTCATAGACAATTGGGCGGTTAGTAGGTTGACCGCTGCTTGCACTGAAGCAGTGTCAGTCCAAAGCCTGGATAAAGGAGGAGGACGACACCGATGATCTTTGTCATCACACGGTGTCGTTAAACTGGAACTAATTCTGTCTAAGATTACATGGGAAGAGTTTATTGCGAGCGTTCTTTTTAGACACATTTGAAAATGATGCAATCAGATGTATATAAAAGTTGAACCGCATAAACGTTTATCTATAGCTTTCAAAAAAATCAAACGTCGAAACTCCGTCATTGTTCGCAGAAACGTTTTGGTAGTAGAAGTTTCGGTTAAATGACAACGTGTGATGACAAAGATAATTAGCTTTGCTCTCTTGCTTTATTTGTACTTAGGACTTGGACTGTCAGAGTTCGAACAGTGTACGAGTTTAGCTTGCAGATAATAGTAGTCGCTTAAGTTTAGGACGCGACTGTGTGCTGACAGACCTCCGCTTACTGACGAAATTTTGTTTTCATCGCCTATATATAACTTCATTTGAAACGTTTAAAAGGTGTGCAAGAATGAGGATTTTATGTTTCAGCTTTCAACTTTGTAGGAGTCGAGATTATAGGATGACTGTCAACACACAACCACTTCTTACTTCTGTTGCAGCCACGGGTCAGCTGGACTATTATACTCGTAAACTAGTTTGTTACATAGGTGTCCTATTTCATTTATAAATCTTCGTATTTCGAAAATACCGACTTATGCTACCAAAGTTTATTAAACAAGTTATCTAGTCCTATGATAATTATACTTTTTAGACATCTATGAGATATCATATTGATAATTAATTTATCTAGGCCTGTGGTAATTAAAGCTTAATTATTTATGACCAATAAGATAATTATAAGATTAAATTAGATTAATCTGAACCATATGGTCACACAAGATCAAATCGCATCAGATGGGATAAGATTTTAATATATCAAATGACGACTGGACTATGTCAGATATTTTATTCGCAATCAAATCTTTTTCCACCAGTGGTTCTTCTCGTCAGCCTGGCCTCAACCATCGACGGACAGTCAACCACCACCACCACTACTACCACCCCTGCCACCCCAGTCACCTCTGCCACCTCTGCCACCCCTGCCACCATGATACCACCAGCGACAACTCCAGCAAAGGACAACTCAACGACCTCAGGGGTAATGATCACGGGTTCCATGACGACATCGAAAATGAATGGGGTGAGATAGAGAATTTCTTCTAATTAATTCTGGTTGATTCTTATTAAAAATTGCACGTCCTCCTTACTTTCGGGGCCTGGGACTAGCACTAACACAGTTGGGATGGTGGCGGAAGTATTAATTTTCTTACAATTATTATTATTATTATTAATACTATTAATTAATTATTATTATTAATTATTATTATTAAAACTATTAATAATAATAATAATAATATTATTATTATTATTATATATGTTTCACATTATGCTGTTATCGCCCATGATGAGCTAAGTGAGTGTTGGCAATGTCCCGAAGAGGCAGGCGGCGTTCCCACGCTGAAGAACAACCGAGATACGTTGGAACAGAAATGACGTCTCCATTGGATCGTGGGTTGCAGCACTCGTTCGACTACCCAACTCTGAGATGAACTGCAGTCCTTCACTGCTCCAAGCGCCGCCGGATTCCAAGGAGAGGGCTACGAAGTCGTGGGTGTTGGTTATGGTGGAATACTTGGCCCTCTTCGTCTTAGCTGCGCGTTCGGCTGCTTCGCCAGCTCTGATAGATGTGTCGACAAGATGTGACTTGGCGTAGGTGTCGGGCACTGTCACATCCCATGCCAGACATCGACCACGTGTCCAAGGAATGAGCGTGACGCCGTCCGGTCGCTTTCCATCTTCTCTTACCAAGCCGAGAGGTTCCTTTTGCGCTGGAATCTTCGCCCTGCCAAGAGCTCTCCAGATGACATCGTTCAACATGCTATGTCGTTGATGTTTTCCGCTGCCTCTTCTACAAATTAGTCCATGGAGCCCTTTTGTGTCGACGCTCTCTTGACATTGGTGACACAAATGTGGCTCGCAGAGCGTCGTTCCTAGCCTCAACCCGGCTGCCAGTCGTACATCCTCGTTTGAGAGGCGCAGGCCTAGGGCAGTCACAGGGGGCGCTAGCATCCAGTCTCCAGAATGAGGTGCTCGTGAGGCCAGCAGGCGAGCACGGTCGCATGGATTGTTATTGGAATCCAGCAGACCTTTCCATGCCTTGTCTGTGAATCGGAGGTTCCATTCTTTCTGGCGATGACTCGCTGCTCCTGTTGGTGGTTCTGCATCTGTCAGGGTCTTCCAAGCGTTGAGTGCTGAACTTGCAAGTTCATATGGTTCCTCAGCAGACTCTGTTGGTAGGATGCATGCCTGGAGTTCGCTTGTACTAGCAGCAGAAGCCAGAAAGGCAGAAAGTGCCAGCGTAGATGCACAACGAACTCCCAGACCACCATCTCTCACCGGCAAAGAAGCCTGGAGCCAGCGGTCATTGTCAAGGTCCACATTTAAAATGGTTGACAGTCCTTCTCTCAGCAGTTGATCAAACCAAGCCAAGCCCGGGCAATCAGCGCAGACGGCTGTGCGCAGACTGTACAAGAGCTTCGGTACACTTAGACTGTTTCTCAGCAGAACCAGAGCGTCATGTGTATAAAGCAAGGACAATCTTCCGATTGCCCTCTCGAGGTCATTGGCCTTTGAATTAACGACCATGTTCACAGCTGGACCTGAAATTAGAGGTGCACCCAACAAGGTCATGTCCTCGAGGGCTATGCTCGTAAACTCTTGGAACGCAGGGTCATTGTTCGGCATCTGGGTGTTGTGACACGCGATTTCGCATTTGCTGCGGTTCAATAGCAATCCCAGATTCTCTGATTCCTGCTCGATTAATTGAACTTCGTCGGCCACTGTTTCCTTGTTACTTCCCAATGTCAGGTCATCCAGATATCCGATACGCAGATCCGAACGAAGCTTCATCAGAATCGGTTGCAGCACAAGACAGAATTCCAGAGGTCCCAAAGGATCGCCTTGCTACGTTCCTTCTTCGGATCGAATTGTGTTTGAGCCATAGCGCAACAGTGGACGGTTTGAATAGGCAGCATGAGCAAAGTGGTAGAGCTCTGGGATCTCTCTAGCAACTGCCTCTAGAAGACAATCTCTGCGCAGAGTGTTAAAGGCATTGGCGAAGTCGAGCTTCACTAGGACGCTGTCCTCAGGCATTGTGGAAATCCAACGACGTGTCGCATGGACAGATGCCTCAGCGCCTCCTGGAATGCCTACCCCAAGCTGAATGGGGGCGAGCAGTTGAGACAGCCTTGTTACCGCATGCGAATTAGCGCACTTTGCCGCCAGACGACGCCATGTGTAGCCCACGGCGATCGGTCTTATGCCTCCGTCCTTCTTGCTCAGGGCTAAAAGGTTTGCCTCATAGATGACCTCATTCACCTCTTCGGATAGACCTCCCTTTAGGAGCAGATTGACAAGGTCAGATAGATGTTGCCCGATGTTGTCATCTACTCCATAGGCCATCAGATCCTTTAAGTGTTGTGGAGTTATGCCATCTGGACCACCAGCCGAACCCGCAGGGAAAGAGGAGATTGCCCTAGCGACATCTTCTTTAGAAACTTGAAGCGGGATGAAGCGATCGGAACTGTCTGGATCACACGGTGCTCTCCTGTCCACTGGTGCAGGCGGGTGCTTTTTCTTAAGCGCGGCCAGAGTTTCCGGTGTGTCCAGCGCCGGTTTATCCTCGCTGCAGCTGAGACGGATGGCTGCTTTGAAATTGCCTTCCTCCAGCTTGCTTGCAACTGTTGAGGCTAAATACCTGGCGTGGTCGCATTTAGCGGACTTGAGCTTACGACTTGACGTCAGTGGCAATTCATCGTTAGTAGACTGATCTGGCCCCTGCAGTCCCCATTCAGTAATGCGGGACAAAATCATCTTGGTCATGTTGTGCTTTCGTCCACCTCTTCTTGGCTTCACTAGTACAGTTCCACCGAAGGCCAGCAAATCGAACCATTTTGCAATGCAATTTGGTTCTCTTACAATTGCTTGGATTATATCGGCCAGGAGAGCAGCACAAGATGGCCTTGCTGCTTTTATTATTATTATTATTATTAATTTTTTAATTAATAATTAATTATTAATTAATTTTCACTATCATTACGATGTCTTATGCCTTTTGATATCAAAGGCCGTTGACAACATTTTCAGGCGTATTCAGTGGAAGTTGTCTCTGTTTAGCGACATTGTGTGATGGCATAGATCATCAACGTCGCCCTCCTTCTATCTAGACTTGTGACTGGCACTGCCTGAATACAAGCAGTGGTGGTGTTTAGCGACATATCATGACAGGGTTTAAATTCCAATATTTATTGCTAAAGACGTGTGCGATTTTATAAGATTTGTTGAGATTGTTTTAAAGGTGTGCAATGGTGGCGTTCAATAGCATTCGTAGTAGTTTCAGTTAAACGACACTGCGCGATATCCAAGGTCATCAGCGTAGCCCTCCTGCTTTATGCAGGCTTTAGACTGGCAAGCAGTCAGTGCATTGCAAATTTCAGTAGAGGAGAATATCAAACTAGTCAAACACAAATAAATCAGTATGTTCTATGTACATATAAATGATGCGGCTGTTGTTAATGAGTAATTTACCTTTCTTTTACAAGTTATATTAAGACTGATTTGCATCGCAGTGGTTTGACAGTGGAATTTGCGACAGGCTCCAACAAGACTTCTTCAGAAGGTGGTTACACAAATATTCAAATGAATGAATGAATGTGTATGTATGCTTACATGCATACATGTAAGCATACAATAAGTGCCTTGCGTACAGTTTTTTGTATCGGAACACGCTTGATTTGCATAAAGGTTTAAACCACGATTAATCTTAAAATGCGGATACTTCAGCATTTGAAGTAAAGTTCGATTTCCGTCACTCCCTCGCTCTCTCCCTCCCTCTCTCCTTCCGTCACTCCCTCGCTCTCTCCCTCCCTCCCTCCCTCCTTCCGTCACTCCCTCGCTCTCTCCCTCCCTCCCTCCCTCCTTCCGTCACTCCCTCGCTCTCTCCCTCCCTCTCTCCTTCCGTCACTCCCTCGCTCTCTCCCTCCCTCCCTCCTTCCGTCACTCCCTCGCTCTCTCCCTCCCTCCTTCCGTCACTCCCTCGCTCTCTCCCTCCCTCCCTCCCTCCGTTCTTCAAATCGCAATTACCTACCTATCTACATGCCTGCCTGTCTGCCTGCCTGCTCACAGCAAGCTTATCTGCCAACTTACTTAAATATCTTGATTAAGTTTTTTAAACTCCTCCACTGTATGCACTCTGACAGTGTTAGTCACAAACCCGGGTAATAGAGGAGGGCGACGCTGATGATCCTTGTCATCACCCAGCGTCGTTAACCTGAAACTACCGCCATCCTAATCTTAAGTTTATTTGATAATTATCACCTTTGTTTGGTTTCTTTGTCTTTAGACTTCAATCGTGATGTGTTACAACGAGACGTGGCCTTCGAATGCTACCTGCGTCAGTGCGTCTGGGATATGCTACGTAAGTGACCCTCCTCCTTCCTCGACGCTTGAGACTGGCGCTATCCAGCACAATTGGCGCCGTAGGAAGCATGGAGTTAAATTGGTGGTCATTGCAAAATGGTCTTCACTTCGGTCGTATATAGGGCCATTTTGTTTGCACTTGATTACTGCTATTCTAATAATTAATAATTATTAAGGTTAGGTTGCAGAACTAGTTGCGAGTAGTAGGCCTATAGCGTTAGTTTCAGTTAATCGAGACTGCGCGATAACGAAGATCATCAGCGACGTCCTCCTCTTTTGAGCAGGATTTGGACTGGCATTGCCAGAGTACGTTCCGTTGAGAAGTTTTGAGTTATGACTTAGGACCTTCTGTGCGCCACTCGTATTTATAGAGATATCTGCATGCTTAGAAAAGGTGTTAATGGAACTCTTCGTGTTATATCGGTGTTTAGTGAAGATTGTGTGAAGCTGCCCGTCACTTGTATTTATAGAAACCGCACTAAATTTAGAAAAGGTATTTAAGAGACTGCACTTCTCTACGTCTGAAAGGCGCATTTAAACAAACACCGTATGCAGGTCCTCGAGTTAGTGGAGGTGGTAGTGGCAGTTTAACGACACCGTGTCATAGCAAAATCATTTGTGTTGCCTTCCTCCTTTATCCTGGCTTGGGACTGGCACTGTCAGAGTGCGAACAGCGGAAGGGTATTATAGTTAGTAACCGGCAAATTGAACACGTTAGGTATATGTGGACGTTTACATGAAAATGGACCAGATCGTCGGTTCTACTTTAAGAGAAAACAGGGCCTAAAGTGATTCTGACAAAATTTTTCGATTTTGTGTTTTTGTCTAACTGCATTTTTTATGAATGTACTACACCTAAACAGGTCAATTTCAATTAAATAAAAGAATTTCATTTTTTTAAATGTACTTATTATAATTACATAAAAAGGACCAAATGTTTGTTATTACTTTTGAACCCCTACAGCTGGCTTGAGACAGCTCAAATTGCCTAATAATCACTAGAAATGATGACGTGAAAGGCGCATTAATACATGACTTTCGGTTTCTAAATCACATGCGTGCTAGCAGTTGTATTTAATAAGTGCGGTAGATGTTGATAAATCCTTGACTTAATGTTACTTTAAGCTTCAATCGCAAATTACTCAAAATGAGTATTTTAGGGTTGTTGTGTTCACCAGTCTCTACAATAACGAGTACATGCTGAATAATATGCGGATGGACTCTTTATTTCACTTACATTCTGAATATTTTAGAAGTGCCAGTAACTCAATATTGACAATCTGGTCCCTTTTCACATAAAGGTCCACATATAACTCGTTTCAGTTAATCGACACTGTGCATGTTATAACAAAGATCCTTTAGTGTCGCCCTCCTCTTTTATCCAGGTTTGGGACTAACATTGCTTGACTGCAAGAATTGAAGGAGCAAATGTGGAGAAACTTATCGACTACTCCTATTTATGTATAGCCATCTAAATACTTTTTAAAGGTGTTTAAGATAATTTACTTCTCTGGTCTTACATTTTGCATTTAAATCAATACCGTATGGTTCTTTTCAGGCCTATTTCCTCACATGTCACCTTTAACATGCCTACGCCTGCAGGTACTCGAGCTAGTTTCATATTACAATCTTATTTATAGTGCTATTGAAAATCCTAGAAAACGCGTATAAGGGACTGAATTTTCTCCCTATCTTAAATATCTCTGTCATTTTCCCCATAGGCCACCTTCAACATGACAGCCAGCGTCTCTGCCTACGCCTGCAGATCACCAACCAACTTGAACACCTGCGGCGCCAGCTTCGGCTTGACAACAGGCACTATCCTAGGCAGATGCGAGTTCTGCTGTATGGGCAATCTCTGCAACAAACATCGGAACAGCACCACTCTGCGAACAGCATGCTGCGGCGGACCAGCCAATCAGAACCAGCCAGGATGTCCTACCGGAACGTCGAGCCATGTCACGATGACGCCGGCCGTCGTCCTTGTCGGTTACGTCATCGCGTTGGTTGGGAAGCTTAGCAACGTGCGAGAATGTTTGGGTATTCAATAAATTGTAAAAAGCTAGTGTAAAAAGATAATGATGAAAATGTGGATGATAATAACAAAAGCGGTAGTTGAAGAAGTAGAAATAATATCATTATTATTAACTTTATTTTTTATATTAATATTATTATCATTGGTAAAAATTATTGTCAATAACATTTTAATTGTTAGTGGTAGTGCATGTGGAAGTACTGTAAGCTTAATAGTGCAAGTGTTAGTGGTAGTAATGATGGAAGTTGTAGTAGTAGTGTTATTAGCAATACAAACTAGTAAATGTTATTGCAATAGTAAATCCAACTAATGATTATTATTATTAGTATACTGAAAATAATAATAATGATAATAATAATAATAATAATAATATTATTATTATTATTATTCGTTGTTCTTAAACGTGCACTGCGGATATTATGTGGCAATAGGACATTATGTCGTGGTAATAGTAATTTCATTTTAACTGCACTGTTTTGAAAGGTTTAATTTATTTCGCTAATTCCAATAATATTCCTATATATAGACATTAAGTCAGCCGCTCCTGATGCCAGCAAATAGTGCACTCAGTCAAAGAATAGGTCCTACGGCGGCAATGGCTGATATTACATAATGCATTTACTACAAGCTATCGTGAGAACTCCTCTACTGATCGCTTTCTGACAGTGCCAATTTGAATACTACATAAGGCGAAGGGCGATGCCAGTGATCTATGCAGTCGCACAGCGTCGGACACTGTCGGTATACTGTAACTATTACCACCAGAAATCGGGAAAACAAAGGCCAAGGAACCGATCTTCTAAGACACCTTTATATCATAATTCACATAGGCTATATGCATTGCACGACGGGCAAATTGCTAAATAACAGACTTGTCACCCTCAACAAGTACCCGGGCACCAGCCCGAGGCTGTCTACCCGTCCAAAGAAATCGGTTCAACGATGCCCGACATTCCGTAAAAAAAATGTCCGCACAGTTGAGTACCCGAGTATCCGCTCCACGGGTCAACGGGTACACGGACCGTGACCTCAACATTTTTTACGGTCCTATTTGTCACACTACAACGAGGATGTGCCATAGCAATAATAATTAGCAATGCCCTCCTTCTTGTCCCTCTCGAAACTGACACCACCTGAACACGGGCAGTGGTGGAGTACTAAAAATAATTTTTGCATAGCTGCAATTGCAGTTTAACGACACTGTGCGATAGCAACAGATCATTGGCGTCGTCCTCCTCCTTCATCCAGATTTGGGACTGACACTTTAAGAGTGCGAACAGTGGCGATGCTAGAATAGTAGAAATGTCTGCTTAACGACACTGATAACAAAGATCATAAGCGACGCCCTCCTCCGATATTCATACTTGGGAATGACCTGCCCAGGTGCGACTAGTGGAGTTTAGGATATTGAGAATTTGCAGGTGAAGATTTCGGGACTCTGTTTCCTATGTATCGTAGATGTAAGCAGTTTAAAGGTGTCTAAGGAAACCACTGTATCTGTTGCTATAACACAGACTAAACGTTTTCTGAGCAACTTTAAACCCGTGCCAGGTTATGTTATTAACCGTTGTTTTAATGGCGTAGATTTTCATAACTGTATAGTTCCTGTGACGTTGTTAGGGTAGGACCAAAGTGATCGGAATAGGGAACTCCTTCTGTAGGAGTATTGATCTTTTCCGCTATCTAAGTGATTGGGTCGATTGACAAATGATTGTAAAATGTACAGTTCTAGCTACCGTAGTTGCGATTGCCAAATGCACTGATCTTGTTACCATAGTTGCGGTTACCATAGTGATACGCCGTCTGTTCAGATCACTTGTCTAAATAAATATGGTAACCTGTAAAAGCTAACTTCTTGTGTTGTGTTGAAGCTTTAATCGTAATCTCCAATCGTCTAAAGCGTCACTCGGCATAGCAGATCCTAGATTATACGAGGCGCTAGAAGAAAAGGGTCTCTATATATAGTGGCTCTATAATAATTCTTAAGCCACTAATCAATGGCTGCTGATATGCAAACAGTACCCTGCCAATACCTAGTACCTCAATTGACAAACGAGACGTATATGTCACGAGAATAGAGTACGAACAGCGGCCGAAGAGCAGTAGCTTAAACACATTTTCTAAGCCTTCCAATCACCCTATAAATACCAGAGAAGAGGAGTTTATCAAATTTTTTGCGGGCTACACTGCCAATGCCAGTTCTAAGCCTGGATAAATAAGGAAGGCGAATCTAACGATCTATGTTATCACGCAGTGTCGTTAAACTGCAACTACCTACGTACCTTCGCTAAACATTTGAACTCCATCACTGCTTGCACCCCGACAGTGCCAGTCCCAAGCCTAGATAGAGGAGCAGGGCGACGCCAATCATCTTCGTTATGGCAGTGTCGTTAAACTGCGAAAGCCGACGTCGCGGCACAACCAACAATTCCTGAAACACCTTTTCTACGCGTTGCAATCGCAAGTAGGACATGTACATTCCTATCATCCTAGTTATGGATGCGTCGTTAAATAAATCTATATTAGTCAGTACATTCATAATTGGAAAGTGTTTGGTATGCACAACTGGACCAACCCTCAAAATTTCACACATTTAACATTTTATTTATTAAATTTAGGATCAATTTCTGAAAACATACTCGATATTATCAACCTTCTAGCCCATCAGAATGTTTATTAAATGACTAAAAACGATTCGACCAACCTTCGACTCTGTGATGCACAACTGGACCAACCCACTTCCTATGAGCATTTCAATATATGCTTACAGCAGCCTAAGAAGGATACCTGGACCGTCTGGACGAAATGTGATGCGCGTATCCTCTCTAAATCATTTGGAGCAACTACGACTGACAGAAAAACTAATATCATTCAAGGCTGAAGACTAGATTGAACCATGTTAATGGAACACAGGTCGATATTGTAGAATAGAACAGAATGGTTCAACTGCAAAAAATAAAAGATCTCATAATGGTATAATACTTTTAAAAATGAACTCCCTAATTTCACAATAAGATCTCCCCCCTAACTTTTTTGATGCAGCATTTGCTCCAAGGTTTCTATGGTGCAGACACCCCCCTAGCCCCCGTGAAGACAGCAAGAACCAAACTGTAATTTCAAACAGATATGTCGTAATATATATTACAGCTTAAACATACTCCGATTACAGTATTATGCCTTACGGCACAGAAGAATAACATAGTATAACGTTGTGCTGAAATGCTACCTTCTATTCAGTTGTAAGCTTCCACGGTTATACAAATGTATCGCTGTTAAAGAGCACACTGCTAAATAACATGGGAATGTATCACAAAATAGCAAGCCACAGTTCAACAAACAGCACACGACATAACATGAGAGTGCAGCCAGTGACATAGCACTGTGGTCTACAGTCAGACATTTAAGCAGGACTGTGCTGTAACATCACTAGACACTTTTGTAGGGCTCTTATGTGCATGACAATGTGAGATATCAAAGAAAAATGTTACTAACATTTTCTGACTGTAGTAAACATTGGCAATTCGCATATTAGCGTTTCATACAGAAGTGTCTGCTTGTACAGACAAAACATTTGAACATGAGTAGAAAATGCATAAAAAACACACCTAGAAAAACAGTCTTTCAAAAAAGCATTGACGTGTGTTGGAATGGAAAAACTTAAACACTTCACTTGTTCTGCACTCAACCAGACCCAGAACTCCCCTGGGTAACTCCTCTGGACTACCATACAGCGTTCGTGAATAAGCTGGTGCCCTGCGTTTGACCTAAAGGCGCTTTAGAAGTTTGGGCAGCCCGATTAGTGATAAACGCTAATGTCTTCTTACAATATTGAAAATCCAGTAATAAATCAGGAGGGAATTTATACGAAAACTGCTCTCCAATGTTCGACCACAACGCTCTAAGACACTGTTCAACTTACACAGAGGGCAACAGCACTTGATGCAAGCCAATGTGTTTCAACTCACAGCTATTATTCCAGCTCCAAGACTTTATGACACATTAAACCAAGTCGCAAGACAGAGAGACAGTCCAAGGTGGATACACACTTTAAACAGTAATAATAACTATCATAATAAGTCAAGAGGATAAATAAAAAAATCATATTAGAACAATGAGCAAAATAAAAAAAATTAAAAAGTCATAACAAAACCATTTTTAAACAATAATGGTCATAACAATAAAATAATAATGATATACAACAATAGCCCAAAACACCAACATACATCAATTAGTTTTTATAAGCAGAGCAAAATTGACTCAGCATACGAACATTCTGTATCATGACAATCTATATAGCACCTTCTCATCCAACCATGTAGTGAACATATTTAATAATAATCATTATAATTACTACTACAAAATAATAATAATAAAATAATAATAATCATAACTGTACCATTTATTTGGAATTTTTTTTAAGGCTGAGGTACATGTAATTCCTCAGAATAAAAAAATTATGGATAGTGTTTCCCTGGGTCGGCTAGTCTTAGTGGAAGCAATTATTATTAAAATAATTATTATTTCTTATTATTTTTACTATAATTACTACATGCACATAATCTTCCTAACATCATCATTAGAGTAATATTCTTACAATGTTATGCATTCATTTTAATATTACTACTACTAATTATCATAACATTATTAATATTCATTATGTCTCTCCTTTGTACTAATTTAAGTCTTTTACAAACATTAAATTATCCAATTTCTAATTATTTAAAAGTCCCTTTTTAATTAGCCAATTTTTTAATTTTAATGATTTTATTGATAATTTAGTACAAAGTATGAATCTGCAAACTATTGAACCACGCTTCCTCTCATTATAAATAAACTGATTAAGCTTTCAAACAAGGCACACGCGTCACCATGGTCCATCAACCAAGTATCACGTAAAACTTCACATAAACCTAACATCAAAATAACGCTAACCTGCATCTATTTAGCACCCAACAAAAACATGATTAATATTAACAGCTTAACAGCTAATTTACATGTGCATGTTAAACACATTTACACAGACCACGACACGTTGAAACAGATTACAAAATAAACAACCATTACAATTATGTCACCACCAACAACAAAAATTAATTATTCATTCATTTATCTAGCACCACTATCTAGTGATGCTGCATTAATCGGCGGTGCTAACGAGTGTCAAATGCTTGCTTGAAATCCCTACAATGTGACCATTTTCATTATAATCGGATACAATTTATCTTACCATACTGTTAATTTTACTAAGACAATATGGCATGAAACACATTACGATTTGGGAGTAGCAGTAGTTGGATTGTGCCTTGCAGAAATTTTGTTTTAGTAGTATTCAGATGTCATCCAAGACAGGACATCGTTAAAAACAGATGTAATTGGAAGCCAGGACTAGCATAGCCTGCATTACTTGGTCTCAGCTTAGCCACAGAGCTATGTAAAGGAACTATATAAATCATCTTATTCTTATCTTTACTATGTCATCATCTTTATAAATAATATTATTAGACTGGGATTGAACAATTAAAAAGAACAGAACTTTACAGTTTGCATCAACATCCATCCAATAGATCAACAGCAAATCACAACATATACACTTCGAACGAGGAACCCGTATAAATCTGTAAAATTCAGGAATGTGCATAATTTACAAAGGCATCAAATCAAGTTCTAGTCATCGTAAATATTCGTCTCCACAATCGAAAAATTTACCTAAATGCTATTTACAGCACTCTCGTTTTAAGATGAGACTTGAAATGGGTGCAGAAAAATTGGAATTACACAGAATCAAATTCAGACTGTGCATGAACAGCTAGAACTTACAATAAATGCAGTGTAATCAGGCGTAATAGAAGAGATTTACACAGGATCATAATGTATTTACATACAAAGAGGCCTCAGAATAAATCGGTTCCAGCATAATGCGTCTACAGCTAAAGAGGTCCCAAGATAATGCATTTACATACATGGAGGTCCAGTGTGAGGAGGTTCCAACATGCATGCACATATAAAGAGGTTCCAGAATAAGGAGGTTCCAGCATCATGTGTTTACATACAAGGCTCTAGCATGATGAGTTACAAAGATAACTGACATCACATCAGCAAAGCACCTGGGAGTTAGAATAGAGCACTGCAAATGGGTGCAGACAAATTGGAGTTACCCAGAATCAAGTCCAGAAGACTCCATTATACGAACTCCTGGACTGCAAAGTACCTGCAGCAGTTAAGCAATAACACTAAGCTATACAGCATCAGCCCAATATATCGAGATCTCAGATGAGTCCACTGGTCTGTACAGAACTTATAATAACATATTATAGTTGCATATGATAGTGTCCAACGTTAAGTAATACATTCGCGTTCAATCGATGTTAAGATAAAGATAAAGAATGGATGGTGCTGAGCAACCATGCGTGAACGACTCACTCGTGAAGCGTGAACCTGTGCTCTCCTTGTAACTGAACATTCAATTCAATTCAATTTCACAAACTAAGAATGACAGAACACTATTTTGTGAATGAGCAAAGAAAAACAAGGGTTGAAAGAACCCTGCTTTCCGAAAGACAAGTGCTAAACCATGGCTTGCATACCGGGCTTTTTTTGCAAAAGACCGATACAACTGTACAATACAAAAAACTGTGGTTTAATGCACCGCCTCTTTAGAAGAAGTTCAGAAGTGCACATTGAAGCTGGGCAACCACTGAGAGCCATATTATTATTATTATTGCAGAAATTTTATATAGCACCCCTTCAAATTTGCCTACTCAGGAGCGCTCCCAGCTCAACACCGGTCAAACACATTTAACATTATAAGCAGACTGAAAAAGGAAGGCTTTCACAATAGAGCGAAAGACAGTCTCGCGGATAGAGTCGCAAACCAGTTGCAAAGACTATTGCAAACATTGGCTGATATTTCTTCAAACAATCAGTGCAAATCAGAATCCAAGATACAACACTAATCCACACAAGATCATTGCACATACCAATAGCTACAATGCTTTATTTCTTCAATATAAGTATCAGTAATATAATCAGCATCAAAGTTAACATGTCCTTTTTACATTTAAGCAAAGAATCATCGGCCTCAGCCCAGCTGAGGTATGATGAATTCGGTAAAAACAAACATTAAAATCAAAGCAATTTACAATCATCGATTATTTCTCGCACCTAATCCTTCAAGTCAAATCAGCTTTCGAACCATACAACTTTCTCGCCAAGTGGAACATCTTTTCCGGTTTTAATTTACAAAAAATTTGGCGTTTTATATACACAAACGTCTTCGTTGACGATTACATGGAAGAAAAACTAGTTTGGAATGGAAGAACGTATCATCAGTTTTAATGCAGAAACCCGTTTCGGCATTCAACAACGCTACACTTCCTCACAAGGATACCATAGTATTGACAATAAGAGAATTATTTTTCAGCATCTGACACTGAACAGGAAATTAAAAACCGAAACCCATAAGGGCAAGTGGCGTCCCTCGTATTAAAGGGTTGAGATGAAGGTAACAGTGTTTGCAATTGCAGATCGCTGCTTGTATTCGGAATCAGCATAATGTGTACAAGGTGGTCCAATATAATGCGTTTACAGCCTCCTTGGCTGTAGACACATCATACTGGAACCTCCTTGGCTCAACACAAGGAGGCCCCAGAATAATGCGTTTACATAAAAGGAGGTTCCAGTGAGAGGAGTTTCCAACACGCATGCACACATAAAGAGGTTCCAGCATAAGGAGGTTCCAGCCTAATGTGTTCGTATGCAATGCAGTTTCGGCATAAAACAACTGCAATGGTAACAGTATTTGTAATAACAGATCATTGTTTGCATCCAGAGCCAGCGATTCACTTGAAACCCAGCAACAGTTATAAGATCTAGGAAGGTGAATTTGGGGTGATGTGGGGAAGACGCAGTCTGTGAACCCGTGACCTATTCATAAGAACAGTCAGCATCCGGTCGTAAACTCTGTTAGTTGTGGGTGGCTTTTCGTCGCCGAGCAGCTAGTAGGTCGTAGAACGGATTGTCGCTGACGCTAGCTCTGTAAAATGATGGCACACACATCTTAAAAATTCCTCATGTCATATATCGAATTGTAACTCATGCAAGTGATCATTTGATTGATTGAGTGATTGATTGATATACTGATTGGTGATAGATAGTTGCCTGACTGATAACTGACAGTCCAACTGAAACAGGCTGCCTGAACTGTCTGACTGTTGACTTACTGACATCCAATGGCTTGACTGACTGACTGACTGACTGACTGACTGACTGACTGACTGATAGATAGATAGATCCCTAGAGGCACAGTCCAAACAGATTGACAAACAAATACGGAATCAAAGACAAATATGCAAACACACAAACATACACAGACATACACAAACATACACAGACATACACAAACATACACAGACATACACAAACATACACAAACATACACAGACATACACAAACATACACAAACATACACAGACATACACAAACATACACAGACATACACAAACATACACAAACATACACAAACATACACAGACATACACAAACATACACAGACATACACAAACATACACAGACATACACAAACATAAACAAACATACACAGACATACACAAACATACACAGACACATAGGCTTCTGATCCTAGTCTCACCTGATGCTTCTAATCCACTCTTCGCGATCGTCTGATGATCCTGCGCTCATTTTATAAACCATGTGTTTACCTAGACACAAAGAAATTTATCCGTTTAATTCAATACACATGAAACTAGTTCAGTGTAATGCTAAAAATGTAAACTATAATAAGTAAACAGTGTCAGGTCAAAGTTCATTGTAATACTATGATAGGTCGGATGTCATTGCAATGTCATAATAAGTAAACAATGTCGGTTCAAAGTTCTGTAAAGTATTACGAAATATAAGCGATGTCAGGTCGCAGTTCCACACTTATGTAGCCAAAATAAAAGCAATGTCGGGTCAAAGGTTGCATACCTTCGACGACCTTTCCGTCGGAGTCTGTCTTGCACGCCTTGATGAAGTCGTTTCCGTTCGAATGGATTTCAAAGCAGTTCGGTCGATTCTGATGAATGATCTCACGCACCTGGACATTCTCCAGTGGAATGATTCCTTTCGGCTCTTTATCCTAAGCAAAGCAAACGAAGTCAACATGTAACATTTGGTAGGTAAGGCGTAACCTTTGGTAGGTAACATTGGGAAGGTAAAAATGTGTGACATTGGGTAAGCAAAAATGCACAAAACTGGGTAGGTAGCATTGGGAAGGTGACAATGCACAAGATTGGATATGTAACAATGCATGCTATTGGGCAGGTAACTGTGCCAAACGTTGGATAGGTAACCACACATAACATAGGGTAGGTAACAACGCATAACAATACATAGGTAACGATGTATACCATTGGGCAGGTAACAACGCACAGAACTGTAGGAATTTGAACCCCCAACCTGCTGAGTGTCACACCAATCCAGCATGCTAACCACTATATCATCTATTATTTTGTTGCAGCACAGAATGAGCTTAAATCGGATATCTATCCTAAACTCACAGTCGTGAATTCGAAGTAGTACAGACAGTTATCGTTGAGGATAAACCACCTCCTCTTCCAACTCTTGACACGTCCACCTGTCAACAAAATACAAACCATCATGGAAAATAACCACAAGGAGTAAGTAAGAAAGTAGTTCTTATTGTACCGACTACAGAAACCAGTGTGAAGCCAATTCAAACATGAGGGAGAAATGACTTGAAAGATACTAGCATTGACTTGTGTAACAAAGCTGTTGAAATCTTTGCTAAAACTAATTCGTAATATTATTATTATTAAACACATTTTGTTGTTGTTGCTATAATGCAAGCATAAATAGGCAATACAACGGAAAATCAGCACTCTATGCAGAATATAAACATATATTTTAAAAAATAAAGAAAGATAAAAAATTTGCAAAATTTAGCAGATACAAAAAACAATAAAAACTGACAAGAAACAGCCAAAAAGTAACCAAAATCAAAAATAACAACAAAATAACCAAACCTTACCAGATAGCAAAAAATATTTTAAACATGACCCTGATCAAGTAAACAATAACCAATAAATGACCAGATAATAATAGAGATGTCAATGATCAGCCATGCAAAACTGACCCTGTTTGCACAGCCATCCCTCTTTGACTGGATTGAAGAACGTGTGCATCAAGTCATTGCCATCATCTTCTGGAATTTTGAATGGTTCGTTTTTTATACTATTGTACAAATTCTGCAACAAATCCAATTAACAAATCCAATTAACAAATCCAATTAACAAATCCAATTAAAAAATCCATTTAACAAATCCAATTAACAAATTGCATCAACAAATCGAATATGCCAAATATTATATTCAGGTTGACCTCCACCACACAACTTTCTCCCACTGCATTTGAGACATTCAGGCAAATCAGTACTTTCGGTAAATAATGTATTATGCTGGAACTCACGTACACTGGACCATCCTTACACAGGAACCTTATTGCACTGGAGCCTTTTTGTACATAAGAACATTACTCTGGAGCTGCCTTCCACTGGAACCTCACATATACAAAAAAACATTTTGCTGGATACTCCTTATGCTAGAAGCACATAAAGTTCGAACCTTCAGACACAGAACTCTCCTGTAAGTGAACACATTATGCTAGAACCACCTTGTATGTAAGCAAGCAAAAAACAAAGTATGTACTTCATTGAACAACGTGCAAACGACTGTGACAACATCAGATATCAACGATCAAAGAACGTACAATCACAAAAAATAATCATAATAAGCAATTACAAAACAGACGTAATAGTTGTGAGAAAATAAGAGAAAGCAAGCAAAAGGAATTAAACACATTACACTGGATCCTCCTGGTAGGCAAACACATTATGCTAGAACCCTTGTATGTAAACACATTAAGCAGGAACTATCTTACACTGGAACCTGTTTTAAACAAACACATTATGCTGGTACTTCCATACTCTCCAACCTCCCGAACCCAAGTATTTTGACTATGCCAAGATCTGAATCCCAAGCACAGAGACGAACAGTCTGTACCTCTAGTAGTTCTCGGGGTAAGTCTCCACCCTCGTTGATTCCACGATTCATCTTGATGAAACACTCAACGGACGGTTTGTCCCGAACGCTCGGATTGTGAAGGCTCGTGTTTAGCATGATGATTGCAAACGACAGCACATAGCACGTGTCTAAAACACATAAAATAACACATCAAGACATGCAGCACATAGATAATGTATGATAAACCATTTCACATCAAGATATAACATGTGTCTGAAACACATAAACTAAGACATCGAGACATGTGGCAGATAGTAACATATCAGGACACATGAGAAACTGCTTCATATCACGACATAACATGTGTCTGAAACACATAAAATGACACATCAACACGCATGGCACATAAATAACACTTCATATTAAACCGTTTCACATCAAAACATAAAACTTACAATACCCTCAACAAAGTAACGTGGAAAAATGTTTTACATCACTGGGTTGGCAGAATGTCCCATGTGGAAAAACTCTTCTCTCTACTTCTCTCCCTGCATGAAAGATAAATATCTTACCTGTGGATTTGAACATTCCTGGATTCTGGTCGCAGTATCGTTGAGCAAAGCATTCCATCATGCGGTCGATCTTTTGCGCCTCTCCAGGAAGACGAAAACTCCAGAGGAATTGCCTACATGTGAAAAAAGAAAACTCCCAATTACCACGACTCAAGCCTTTCTACAATCTCCACCACAATGGCGTGCAAGAAGGTTTCTCAACAGTTGTAAAAACAACAGCACGTATAAACCAGTCAATGCATGCATACATATACTGATATTTTGTCTAGGTGGAAATTCAATCATTCATCCTGACATTTATATAGCGCCCCTTCGATAACCTACTCAGGAGCACTCTCAGCCCAGCCACAACTAAAGGAAAAAGACTTGAGGGATTCATAAAAACCTGACAGTTGGGCTACAAGCAAAGAGTGGAGTTCAATTGGGAGCTCGTTCCACGTTGAAGGGCCCACAACTGAGAGACCATGGCACTGCCAAATAACTGGGCAAGCCCTTGGAACTAGAAATTCACCTGTCGTCACAGACCAAAGCACCCGACTCGCTGCGTTGTCGGACACCACAGATGCTTACACAGTTAATCAATTGCATTCTTTCCATTTCAGCACATTGAATCATTTCACAATGCACTGGCCTGTGTTTTATTCCTCAACATGTGACATTTAATTTCTGCAATGTGCTGTATTTTTTATATCAAACAGTGATTGACGTACCTTAGAGCCTGGACGAGAATCATGCCGCAGAAATCGTTTAACGTAACGAACGCCTTGAGAACTGCGATGTTGAAATCGTGCCTGGAATGGAACGGAGATAAAAACAGTTAACGCTAAACACAAATGGGAAGATATCTGCAAACAATTGTATATTAAGCCTCTTCAATGGTTCTACTCGGGGCACTCCCAGTCCAACTGTCGGCAAATAGGACAGATTTAAGAGAAGAGTGGAAAGAAGATGAGGAGATCATAGGTAAACTCGGAGGTCCAGAGACAATCAAATCTAAAGATACAATCAACCAATCAAACAAACAATGCAATTTATATAGTGCCTCCTCAAAACAATATTATTCAATACAATATGATACACTAGGCAGTATCAGCATTTGGGATGAGATGTACGACACGAGCATATGTATGACAATGTTCACCTTTCCCCGAGATAATCTCCTATGGCCGTTTTGTTGAGACCTTCTCCCTTGAACAGGAACTGAGCGACATCCTCCGCAGTCCGCTGCAGAAGACTACGATCGACGAGGTACTCGATACCCTGCGGCAGATCGAATTTATTTATCAAACATGAACATCATCCAATATTATTCGCCTCGGCTGAATGTCCCATTTCTCGGAACTATTCGGAAGTATTCGCCTTGGCAAATATTACGCACACAAATAGTTAAAAATAAAATTTGTTATTCAATAGTTTTTTATAAATATTCAACAATCTAAAAACGATAATGAAAAATGTAAAGCCATATTAGTAGTTATTACAGGCACAAACATTTATTTTCACAATTTTTCATTACAGGAAATGGCAAAAGTGACGAAAAATCAAAAATTTTAAGCTTTGCCTGTGGATGGTACTCGCCAGGCCAGAGTTGCCACTACTATTCGGTACAATATCAACCTAACCATACTTTCTGTAAACCAATCATGACTTAAATTACCAAACCATGCCTCATCTAAACCTACCATACCTCAACATACCTTGCCCTTACCTAAGGCCCTAAGCTGTCAACATTTCATACCTAACTACTATTCTAATACAACAAGCTTAGAATTCCATTGTGGATCTAATTCACCTTCTTTGGGTCCATGTTGAACTTTTTCCTTCCAATCGTCAGAAGCTGTGATCTCGGATTTCTGCCAAAACAAATTCCAACCAAATTCATTAAATTATCACTAACATCATCACCAGCATCATCATGGTCATCATCACCATCATTATTATTATCATAATTTTCATTATCATTATTATTATCAATATTACTATTATTATTATCATTATCATAATCATCGTCATCATCATCCTCGTCGTCATCACAATCACTATTATTATCATAAGTATCAGTATCATTATTATTATCAATATTGTTATTATTATCATTATAATTATTAATATCACGCATCATCAGGCCCACACTCAGATGACGAACCAATTGCGAGTTAAGGACTTGCTCAAGGTCTCCACACAGTAACCGTCTAAGGGATTTATACATAGAACTTGTACTCTCCGCGTTACAATGGATGTCCATAAGACTGTTAAATAGCAAAAACCCAGAGAAATGATTCTATCCTGGAGCTTAAGAAGCATTCCCCACCACTCATTACTTTAGATGACAGTGTTATTGAATACTTGTCGACAAGTGACTTGGAGTCTAGATTTGCTGAAACTCTACCGTCTCATATGACCCCTTCCCGCATGCTACTTACCATTGTTCATTTGCTCATGGCATTGCCTTACAATTGTTCCAATGTCTAATTAATTGACATATTGGAACTCTTTATAGCCTAAAATGGCAATTAACGAGTTTCTAAGGCTAGCCAAAGAAGCAGCCAGAAATGATAGCGCTTTTACAGCCAGCCAATAAAACCAGCCAATAAGGGCAGTTTACGTGCTGTGATGGCCAGCCGAAAAACCAGCCAAATATTAACATTAAGTCGTTAACAGGCTTTTACGGCCAACATAAAATCCAGCCAAAAAGATAGCTTACGGTTTTTGCGGCTAGCCAAAAACCTAGCCACACAGAGCAGTATGCATGCTGTTACAGCCAGCCAAAAAGAGTAGTTTACGTGCCAGTCGAAAAACCAGCTGAAAATTTGCTCGAGCCATCAAAAAATTATCGCTTGGGGTATGATCGTGCCTAATAGAGGATGGTGGTGTTAATCAGTTAGGTTGGTTGCAGAGGATGGTAATGAAAAGCAGCTGGGTTAATGGATGTTGGTGAGGAAGGCATCCCTTGTATACATAATTCGTCGTCTGGAGAGACGTCTGATGGATTATTCATCCGATGCTAACGGAATTCCATCAACAACAGCAGCAGCAGCAGTCAGGGCTTACTGGATACGGATGATTCATACCATCATCTCACCTGCCCAGCGCACGAGCAGGCAGACAGGCAGGAAGCCAGGCAGAGATCCAGCCAGCCAGTCAAGCAGGCAGGAAAACAAAAGGCAGATGAAAATAGGTTGAAGCAAAGGCAGACAGACAGATAGACAGACATAGGAAGACAAACATGGGAAGACACACAGACAAAGGGTGAAAGATCTGCAGACAGGCATTAGGAGATACCTCATCCTTCGATCATTGTGTGATCATCCTTGTACCTTGGTCATCCGCTTCCTCCCTCCCTCGTCCTTATTCTCTTCCTACTCCAAAAAGAGGCTCCACAACTGCGCTAAATAAATTATCACTCACTCATAACAGTCACAAGCTTACACACATACATACATGCAAGCATACACACCTATAATGCACACATGCCTATAATTATATCTCTCACTCCCCTGCCCTCTCCTTCCCTCCTTTACACCTCACCCACTAAGTACACCTACCAACACAGCCCCCACTGCCTGCCTGCCTGCCTGCCTGCCTGCCTGCCTTCCTGGCAAACAAATCGCCTTCTGACTGACCTATTGACCAACTGACCAAGGAGTCTGCAGCCCGTTTCCATGATAACAACTCGTTTCATACAGTCATAAAAGACCAGAGATTACGGAAGCATCTTTAACAATTCTCTGTTTACGGTGTTGGCATATGGACTGACTAATATATATATATATATATTTATGTAAACATATGTAAACATATGTAAATACACACATATATAGACACTTGATGCTGTAGATATGATGCTAGTTAAGTAAAAAAAAGTCAAGTTCATCCTGCTAGTCAGTCACTCCATGAGCCAACCAGTCAACCACCCAATCACTCAACCAACCAACCAGTCAACCGCCCAACCAGTCAACTGATCAATTGTCCAACCAGTCAGCAAAACAATCATACAACCAGTAAACCGCTCAATCTTGTAACTACTAACCAGTCAACCACAAAATCTGCCAATCACCCAATAAACCAGTCAGTAAAACAGTCAATCATTCAACGATTAGCCTGCAAGATTGAGAACCAATGCATTCGCTGATTACTTGTCGTGTTGATCAGAATTATCGATCGATTCGATCTCGGCTGTGACGTCGTTGATCTCAGCCCGGATTTGCTACAACAAGAAATGGTTGTCTGAAAAGCCATGTGCAACAGAATGAACAACCACGACAACTAGACAACAAGGATGAAAGTCTCAAAAATTGAGAATCACAAATAGATAGATAGACAGACAGTCACACAGACAGGCAGCAATCAGCAGTGAGACCAGCAGGCAGACACACACGCATGGTCATGGAGGAATATGTACAGACAGACAGACAGACGGACAGACAGACAGACAGACAGACGGACAGACAGACAGACGGACAGACGGACAGACAGACAGGCAGACGGACAGACGGACGGACGGACAGACAGACAGACAGACAGACAGACAGACGGACGGACAGACAGACAGACAGACGGACAGACAGACAGACGGACGGACGGACAGACAGACGGACAGACAGACAGACGGACGGACGGACAGACAGACGGACAGACAGACAGACAGACAGACGGACAGACAGACAGACGGACGGACAGACACAGGCAGCCAGATAGTCATACAGATTTGCACACACAAATACATATAGACAAATGTCAGGCAATGACAGACACACACTCACACAAACAGACAGGCACACATACATACATACACAGGCAGGTAGACAGAGACAGACAGACAGACAGCTTGTACCACATATCCAATCAACCGACCTGATCGACCTCACGTGTCAAAGCCTGCAGCACAATAACTCCATGGTACTGTCCTTCGGCAACGTGGTACCTGTCCTCCTTTGTCACACAGTACCGTCCCTCTGTCCCCAGAATCCCGTTACCATCAAAATTATCGGCGGCTATAACGAGCGTTCTTCTCGAGCACCGACAGAAGATGCTATCACTCAGCCATTGATAGCAATGCCACAGCGCCATTGATAAGCAGTTACTGATAAGGCATATCGTCAGAGATAAGGGCATCGATATCAACGCCTCGGCGATAACGATAAGGACCCACGGATTGATAAGACGTCGTGAAGTCATAGACAATGATAAGATAAGATAGTAGCAGTGAAACAAATAGGAGAAGGTGATGAAGGAGTGAGAAAAATAGGATACTGTGTAAATGCAGTGATAAAAATGTGATACTTTGATAAAGAAGTTGTACAAGTAGGATACTGTGAAATGCAGTGATAAAATCCAATACTGTGATAAAGAACCGCTAAAAATAAATACAATACTGTGATAAAGAAGCGTTAAAAATAAATATGATATTGTGATAAAGAAAAAAAGAAAAAATTATAGTGCGAAAATGCAGTGATAAAAATATTCTACTGTGATAGAGGCAGTGATAAGAGTGTGAGACAAAGATAGGAGCAGTTATCAATATGAAATCATACAGAAATCATATATTTACATATCACATGATAAAGTAACATGATATAATGACACAGACATGTTACACTATCAAAAATATTGATACCTAATAACATGATAGCATGACAATAAAATCATGAGAAGATTTTATATGATAATAAAGAAATGATATATAATCCCAATGAAAAGGATATGAAAGCGATTAAAAATCGATAGAATGATTACACGCTGCAAAAGCTCAGGATAAAAAAATGCCACCCTGGCACAATAAAGATCTATGATACACCATGATGTGAAGATAGGAGACTGCAATACATTGCCTTTTTATGACCCTTGACCCTATGACGATGGTCCAGCCAAGAAATTCAACAAGTGAAATTTTGAACAAAATCACCCACGATCCACTCCACAGATCCTTGCTCGCTTGAGCCTCCGCCTGAACACAGTTTTCAAGCCATGTATACGATCATGAGATCATCCAACGCCGTTTAATTATGGCTTACAATCCTCGTAATTAACAGATATTGATCAGTTAATCCATTTATATAGGCGTGTGATAGCGTACAATCCACGTGATAACACAGCCTCCGATCGCGTAAATCCATTTGTTTACGTCTTCAATCCCTCAACTTACGCGTCGACCAACTCAAACGATCTGCCGCGTAAGTCGCAAAACGATCCGTAAACAATCCGTCCATTAACCCACGGTATTTCCACCCGTTAGTCCCCTTGATTTAATCCAAAAGTGACAAAATACTTTGTGTCGGCAAAATCGAAAACGTTCCCAGCAGTCATTTCTCCGCGTCGTCTGCCAGAATTGCCGCCAAACGTTTTCTCTGCGAAATTAGCCCCGAGATTTGGATTCTCTTTCAAGAACAACGAAAAATTCGCCTCATATATGACACGTCAACGTTTCGACGATTCCAGACTTAATAAATTTCCCAATTTACTGGCGCACAATCATCCCTCGCAGATGCAGGAACATGCCGACGACGGCCTCCATGCCGGCAAGGCGCGGATACGGACATCCATGAACTGTTCCTTTCACGTCGCTAACTCGTGTTATGTATCGTAATCGTAATTTCAAGTATTTATATCGCTCCGTTTTAGCTCAGAGGCGCTCCCTGCCCAGGCCAATTCATATATTACGCACGAAAAAAATCGGATTTTCAGACCCCTTCCCTCTTATGCACCGCGTATATTTTTACCCCTTCTATGCGTATGCACATCTGAGCTCTAACCACACATCTGCAATGGTTAAATAGCAGTCATATAAAACATTGATTCTACCGTAGGCTATTTATTTTTGTCAAGCCTCGTATTTCACATCTTGAATTTGTTGACTGTTATGAAGTAATAAAATATTAAAAACATCCACATTTTTAGGTTTTAAAGCTACATAAAATTGATTAGGCAGGAATATAGTCTGTGACTGGGTTTACAGTTCTGATTTTAATATTCCGTAATGTGGACGCCATGATTAGACAGTTACATTTGTGACCGTGCACATTTTCGGGATCCTTCTCCGCCATACGCACACGCACGCAAAATCGCCGAAATTCGAAACCGCCCTCCCGCGTTGCGTAGTGGATGTCCTCTGACCGTCTCAGAGAGAAAACGGATCGACTCCTTACTCTCTGCCTTACAAGGTGAGAGCTCTACCGGATCGATTACAATGCCGTAAGTGAAAGGAACAGGCCATCATTTCGCGGGAGCCGTCGCTGAGAACAGGCAGGTTGCGGAAGTCGACGGCGACGTGCCTAAGGAGAGCGGGCATGCGCCACCCGATCGCCGGCAGCGAGTTCATCTGCACGGCGAGGGACACAGGACAAAATGGCTCAACATAATTAGTCACGAAAATGCAGAGCTGTAAACGTTAGATAAACTACTACCCTAGACAAGCGGCGTCCATCGTTCGGATAGTATCCCTTCCGTGGAAAATTCCCTGTTGCTCCCAGTGAGCTTGCCCGCCCCCTGCCCTCCCCTCCCTTTCACTTTAGACCGTTCCAAAGGCGTTCACGCGTCACCGTATCGTTTCTTGGAGAGACAATTTACGTAAGATCCTCGCAGCCAAATACCGTATATGCGTCTTTGGTGACTCAGTGAGCTCTACCGTAGTGCTGCCAGGCCCGCCAAGAGGGGTGGGGAAAATGCCCAGAGGACCGGCGATTCGTAGGAGCCCGCAATCAGTAAGTACAATGCAAACTATTAAAATCAGTTTTTAAGTCTATAGTTTATGCCATTTAAAGTAAAATATTATTGACCCCTACAGTGGTGAGAAATCATTATTGTATCTCATCCTGTGATCATAACTAGAGATGACACAACTAAATATTTGGACGTAATGATTATAAATAATGAATTATTCTTACTGTCTTCCTTGTATCGACCAACAGACGTTCATGAAAATGTTTAAATGAGTGATTTTATGCTTGTTTACAGAATATTATGAGTGACACTAATAAATAAAATGACTTTTAATGTATTTAACCGATATTCAGCTTTTTTCAGGATGATGCAATGAATTATTTCCACCACTGTTTAAACTTCAAGTATATCAACATTACCTCCCTCATCGTTCAGGCTATAGCCTGAAACAGCCAATGGGTATGAAGTGTTAGCAACTTCATTTTCTTAGCTTCGACATAAGTAGCCATTACCACTTGCCACGAAGATTTAATGAGGATATGATAGCCAGTCCTCTCCTTCATCATCTCATCTTCCCACTGACAGCGTTCGGTTGGTGTTCTTATCGTAGCCGAGTTGGCTAGGGGAGCATCTGGAACTGAAATTTCTAACCAAATTTCTACAAACTACCAAAATACTTCCCATTCCCAGGGGGCGGCGACCCAGGGGGAGAGGGTGGAGAGGGACAAGTCCCCTCACCTTTTACAGAGAGGGAACATGTTCTAGGTCTGTCCCCCACATTTCTTACCCCTCTCATTGGGTGTCCCCCCACCTGTCAAACGAGATCGCCGCCTCTGCCCATGCTGTACCCACATCCTACTGCTTTCTTAAAACCTACCAAAAGCAGGCTTTACAGTTACAATTAAAGCAGTCCAAAGCAAAGGTCGTAAGACTTGCAACTTCGGAAGCATACCTCGATTTCCTGTAACAGTTCATGTTTTCGTTGGCATATTCTTGCCAGAAAGACCTTGTCCTCCTCCGACAAATCTACCAGACCAATAAAAATGCTGTTGTAACCTGTAATCCTACTCTACTCATCACCGACCATAACATGTGACCTTTTTATAACAGTCACAACCTATTAGGTCAGGTTGATGGCAGGAATCTAGGCCGGGTTCATTAAACTGATCTAGGTCGAGTCAATAAAAGGAATCTAGGTCAAGTTGATGAAAGTCATCCAGGTTTTGCTTATGAAGGGAATCCAGGTCAGGTCAATGAAACCAAACTAGGTTGGGTCGATGGAAGAAATCTAGGTTGGGTCGATGAAATTAATCTAGGTCAGGTCAACTAAACGAATTTAGGTCAGGCACTGGCATGAATAAGATCATGCAAAGAAAGGCTTCCCAAATAAGGTCGAAGAATGATAAAAACAAAAATGAAGCGTACCATCAATAAGAACTCAGCCACTGTTCACACTCTGACAGTACCAGTCATAAGCCTGGATAAATGAGGAGGGTGACAATAATGATTCTTGTTAGCACACAGTGTCATTAAACTGAAACTACAAATACTAACTACTATCATCAAATATGAAGGCAACGGAAATTAATTACAGTAATCCTGCATTTTAGGTGCTCAAATTAGTTTGTTCATAATGTTCAACTGAATTTTGATTACTGTACATTGTTTACTGTCAATAGAAATTTTTAAATGACTAAAAGGATTATAAAAGTAGAAGCAGGATTGATGAAAACAATTTGCCTATAGTTAAGTAGAAGCTGGGATTGATGAACAAAAATTATACTTAAATAGAAGCTGTACTGATGACAAAAATATGTTTAAATGGATTCTGAATAGGGGATTAAACAAATAATACTTTAAATGAAACGGAATTGATGAAAAAATCTGTTTAGGTGAAAGCGGGATTAATGAAAAGAATCATATTTAAATATAAGCTGTATTGGTGAAAAATCTTTTTAAATGGAAGCGGGATTAATTAAAAGAATGCCGTTTTAATGGGAGCGTGTTGATGAGAAAAATTTGCTTCTAAATTAATTTAAGCACCTAAAATGCACGATTACCATCATTGCTAGAGCTGTAGGAAACGAACTTAATCCAACATCTCAGCTGTGAGATTCAATTTGGAATTAACAAATATTTGCGGTCATCAATGGAAGAACCAGTTAAGAAGGCCATTGAAGACAACATAATGAATAGCAACACAATGAACAATAACCTAATGAACAACTTTGCAAACAGGATAACAAAGCATATTCGTCCTGACTGTCATCATCATTGCCGTCGTTGTACAATCGTAGTCGTCGTCATCATCATTCTCGTCGTAATACATCCTCATCATCATAAGAGTTATGACGTAATCAGCCAATAATCATCAACACCCATATCAAGAAACAAATCATCATTGTCGTCATCATCATCATCGTTGTTGTCAACATCATTACCGTCATTGCCCTACATTCTATTATCTGTCAACACAGCCTGGAGTTGATCACTTGTCTTTCCAATGGCGTGTGTCCAGCCCAACTTTACCCACTATTAAATCGATCACCCATCTATAAATCACTGTAGTTTACCCTCCTGTTAATCACCCATAAATCTGCATAAATTTTCTGTTCGTAGTCCGTAGACCACCCCCTCCCCTGAGGAAGTCGTGTAACACAACAAACTTATTCCGAAAATTAGGCAGGCTGGTTACATAAGTTTTCTCTTGGGCTTCAAACAGAATGAAACGAATTCCATTTACAAATATCGTAAATAATTAATTAATTATTAAACAGACCTCTGAAGGGGATGTCGATTTCTAACGGGAAAGTCTGCATTTTAACGACTTAAGTTGACTTTACTTCCCTTTTCATTACCGGAACCTTGCTTTAAGAAGTATATTCGCTAGGTGGCAGAAGTAGTTATTATCATTTGCCAAGAAGATTTAATTGCTAGATTTACTTGCATTCGCGATAATAAATCGTAATAATGATTGCAATAATAATTGCAATACTCGGTGGCAATTATTATATTGCGCTCTGTAATAAGTTAGTGATTTCAACTCAATTTTAGCAGAGAAATTGGGGCTTACTATTTCGAAAAGCATCAGCAATGTTCAGAAAATTTGATATTAGAACTATCTAAATTATTTCACCATAAGACCCTTTTAATCGAAAAACTTTCATTGCGCTTTTATATTATTAATTTAAACATGGTCTCGCTAAGCCTCTAAGCTAATTCTTCGAATATGAATCAAATTTGATTTGTTTTATGAGAAATAATAATATTTTACAAGGTCTCACGTGATTTCAACTACATTATGGTTCCTTGGACATCCAGGGAGAATAAACTACAGCATATGATAGAGACATAAAACGTTTCTTCACCGTTCCTAAAACGTCAAATGGCATCAATTATAATGCAGCTGATTTAAAGTAACTTTAAAATTTACACATTAAAATGTGGATGAAAATTTTATATAACACGGGACTTGCCGTATTGTGCGAGTTAGCTCTGTGGCTGTTGGTAGCAAACAGGGTTGCCATATTGAATCGGTGCGGGTGGTTGGTGTTTATAATTTTGTTCAGGTTCGTCTTATCAAGAGATAAATTAATTACGGCTTAAAATTAGTAAAATTTTCAGCCGAATGATTAGCTTGTTCATCCAAACATTCGGTCCGATTAAGACGTTTGCGGCAGTCTTAGAAATTCTATATCTGGATGAAACTGGTATAGTCCTTGACTCGTCCTCAAGCCGCAAAAATCCTGCTTCAAGCCTATAATGCAGATAAACAGTCAAATCAATGGCAACCACTGCATTATCGCCTAATTACATTTGCAATCCTGTACAATAGTCTAATGAAACAGTCCTATTGCCTGCTTGTGGCTGCTGCTTGAAAGTGTTTAACAAAACATTACAGCTGTATAGCTGTATCTTAGGTAAATTTTGAAGTTTACCTCGTAAACAAAATAATGTTAATTTTGTTTTTACATCAGCGGTATTTATAAAATGGCTGAACATAAATGCGTCTGTGGCTATAGACGAAACGAAGTTGTACAGACAAAAAGTGACAGGTGTTCAACTGTAATTTTCAGAAATCACATTTCTTAAAGTTATGTTTTTGCTGACCCAAAACAATTTTGGGATCAACTTGATAGAAGCAATTTGGCAAGATTCCTGATTATAATGGTTTCACTGTGTTACTGCATTACATATGTAGGCATACACCACAGCATAGGGTAATGTGAGTTCTAATAAATTGAGGCAATTTGCACTACCTTTATCATTAATACATGCATTCCTCTTTAGATTCAGATAAACAGAAACAGGTGACGGTCGACTTAAACTGACCAAATTAAAATTAATGCTGAAGAATTGTTGCTAAATAGGGCTACATAAATATCTCATGAAGTTTTAGTTGGTTATCTTATCTGCCATTTATTGATTACTGTATTTTTCAGTAGATGGCCTCTTCGACGATGTTGAGGTGGTTGACTTTGCGAAAGGCTCTGGCCTGTCGTAACTCTGCTGTCACCTTAGCAGGTGAGGCATTGATTTCTTCTTTCGTGTATAGGCATAACTATGTATGTATCTTTGTTTCATGAACATGTCAGGCTGGCAAACTGCAGCAAGTTACATTTATCAAAACACAAATAAATACAATGTTAGAAGAGAGATAGTGACTGACGCTTAGATATTGCAACAGAGGTGGAAATATTAAAGTACTATAGCTGTTAATCATAGTCTAAATGATTCCCTAGGCACAGAATGTCTGTCGTCCCTAGTCAGAAGCTTAGATTATTCCAATGGTAGAAATGTTATGTAGGCTAAACTATATTAATTCTCAGATACGATAACTGTGTGATCTGCTTGTTAAAATTCATCATTAATGAATACATTTAGTGCTTGATGAGAATTTTTTTCTATGATTGCCCAAGATATGATGATCGGTTTGAAATGGGATTTCTGTCATTGATTATCAGTTTGCCAAAAACAATGATTTCAATCATCCCAATTTAGTGAATATACTGGTGTTTTGTTCGTTTTAGCTAGGGCTACGGCTTCTGCCCCTCCGCCGGGCAAAGTTGAAGTTTTCGTTAATGACAAGCCCGTTTATGCGGAACCCGGAATGACAGTCCTACAGGTAAGCACAAAATCTTTGGTTGTGTGTTAGGGAAATAATGAATATTTTAATACTTGGTATGTCATCCTCGATAAATCTCTTCCCAACTCCACAGCAGATCTATTTCCAATATCTTTAGTCCACATGTTCTCAATTCATCGACAAATCTCCTTCGAACTCCTCTGCAAATCTCTTTCCAACTCATCCACCTTTCTCTTCCCCTGTTTTAGAAATGTTTGAAACCAATTTTCACTGTTATTTTCAAGGATCGGAAGCAAGAACGTAGAACTTGACAGAGAATATTATATCGTGTTATTTTTTATTGTTCAATGTGAAATTTCATTATTTTCAATACTCATTTATTTATTTCCATAATTCTGTTTTACCTGTCACAGCACTAGCATCTGTTGTTTAACTGTCAATCATTTTCCTGCTGTCAATCATTTGCTGTGTGTGCGTTTCCTGCATAGGCTTGCGCCCTGGGTGGCGTGGAAATTCCCCGCTTCTGTTACCATGAGCGACTGTCGATCGCGGGAAACTGTCGCATGTGTCTGGTGGAGGTGGAGAAATCACCAAAGGTTGGTCGACCAATCAATCCGAATTTATATAGCGCCCTTTCAGCATGAGCAGAATATCAGCATTGGCGTTTTTAAGAATAAATCGAACCTGCTGCATCTTGTAGAAGTTCTGAATTTAGGATATTTATAAGATGGAGGAATTACTTCCAGATTTAGTTTTGACCCTTTGAAGGGTTGAAGCTCCTCTGCCTCCAGTGACCTCTAAGCCTTCTTCTATACATCTTAGCAACAGAAGCAAATTAATGACTTTCACTTTCGGTCTGACATTGGTTTCAGTTTCGTTTTGAGCTAGTTTTACTTTCTGTTTTTCTCCCTGTGTTGTTTCTTGAAACAGCCTGTGGCTTCATGTGCCATGCCGGTCATGAAGGGAATGCGCGTAAAGACGGACTCACCAATGTCCAGAAAGGCAAGGTAGGACAAGCTGCAGCTAATGTCATGGTCCTTATAGCATAAGTAGTTTAGCTGTCAGTCATTTCAGCTGTCAATATGAGTTGTTTAGCTGTCAATCATTTTTCACCCAGGCTGTCAGTCATTTTCATCTTATATCTAACTGTTAATCATTTTCAGCTGTCAATCACTTTCAGCTGTCACTAACTAAGCCTCATGTTATTGCACCAGTTTTATGTCTATGGGGCGTTCATGGGCAAGTCCTTGATTTTGTTTTTGTGGTCTGTTTTTTCTTGGTCAGGGAGGGTGTGATGGAGTTTCTCCTCATGAACCACCCCCTCGACTGCCCCATCTGCGATCAGGGTGGGGAGTGTGACCTTCAGGTGAGAGATCAGACTTGAAATCCTACTCGAATTTAACTGTATGGCATCCATGCAAGGCGTACATCACGCTACATCAAATTTTTCAGATGCCACCTCCTAGCGAATAGAAGGACTAGTCAGGCTATGCTTCAACACTAGTTTTTAATGATTCCTTTGTTTTTATGTTGCTCCTTCACATGGTTCTTGTATCATTATTAAATTGTGATGGTCTGGTTGCAGGACCAGTCGATGGTTTTTGGAAGCGACAGAAGTCGATTCACGGACATCAGCTACACTGGAAAACGGTAATTAATTAATTAATTAATTGAGCCATGAATTAATCATAAGTTGATGTCATGGTCACCATCGAACTTCGTACTTTGTAATCGTTACCATCGTCGCTACCATCATCACATTCGCGGTCATCATTAATGGTTCATATCACGCTAACAATTATCAATGTCATTTTTAAATATAACATATTATTATTATTGTTGTTTTTATTTGTATTATTATTTTTGCAACATCACTTATATATCATCATAATTGCCGTCATCATCATGCTTCAAGCACATTATGATGATGACGACCATTTTCACAATTATGATGGCGACAACGACTATGATGACGATTGTCTTTTGTTTGTACGTAGTGCTGTGGAAGATAAGAACATCGGTCCTCTCGTGAAGACCATTATGACGCGGTGCATTCACTGCACAAGATGCATAAGGTCTGTCTCAGCTTACACTGTACACAACAATTTTAATGGTCTGATTGTGTAGTAAAAGTTAGCGTGTTGGACTGTCAGTCGTGGGGTCAGAGTACAAATCCCTGCCAGACCTGCACCCTCTAGCGAACTCCCCATGATGAGTACATCGACCATACACTGTCGGTGGGAAGATGAGACGGAGAGGAAGACGACGGGCCGTCTATCCTCCTATGCAGAGACTAAGAAAATGAAGTCGCTAACACTTGATACCCATTATTAACTTAAGGGACTAGTAGTAGTAGTAGTAGTAGTAGTAGTAGTTGCAGTTTAACAAACCTGTGTGCTAACATAGATCATTAGAGTCACCCTCCTCCTTTATCCAGGCTTTGGACTAGCACTGTTTTGTGTCTGACTTAGGGAACTTCTCTTCTTATGTTGTTGAAAAATGTTTTTGGGTAGATTTGCCATAGAGGTTGCAGGGGTCGAGGACCTGGGTACGACCGGAAGGGGCAACGACATGCAAGTGGGAACGTACGTCGAGAAACTTTTCGAAACGGAACTGTCCGGAAACGTGATCGACCTCTGCCCTGTCGGGGCGCTCACCTCCAAGCCCTACTCGTTCACGGCCAGGCCTTGGGAAACGACGTAATTATGATTTCATTTGCTGTGTAATGCGTGTATATGTTTAAAGGCAATGTGTGACACTTGGAAATTTGTAAGACCTATACTAACCCTAAACCTAACCTTGAACCTGGGATTTTACAAATTAAACTGAATTCGAATTTCTTGCCAAGTACCGAGTTCAATTTTGCTGAGTCCGAGTCCAACTTTCAAATATTAAAACAATTGTCATTCTCAAGATTTTTAATTTGGCAGTTTGCACAAGTTTTATGAATTTTTGCCTTACACTAGGAAGTTGTAACTAGTAAGCACAGCAAGAATAATCAGTATTTAGGATTTTAGTTTGGTCAATTGTCGTTTTGTGAATATAATAACAGTATAACAGTTTTTCGTTCAGTCGATTGTTGTTTTGTAAATCAACAAAACTGAAATTGGAGACCCATTGTTTGTATGGGTAATGCTGAGTACTACAATTGTGGCTGTCAAAAATTTTGGAATCACGGCCCTGGAATTTGGTGATCTGTGACGTGGGTACCCGACATTTTGTTAGGATATGTAGGGAATTGTGCATTTTTTGCAGAATGTTGGGTACCCAAAAACCGATTTCATTGCACGGACAGTCAGCCTAATATGACCAATGGAACATTTCTTGCACATGTTCAGGTAAAATCGCACATTTTACGGAATGTCTTGTACCCAAGAACCGATTTCATTGCCCGGACAGTGAACCTGGGGCGGGTACACCCAGGTACTTGTTCACAGCCTTAATTACTATACTAATTTGCTGTGTATATTTTTTGTAGGAAGGTGGAGAGCATTGATACTATGGATGCCCTCGGAAGCAACATAACCGTTTCCACTCGCACGGGAGAAGTCATGCGGATCCTGCCACGCGTCAACGAGGTGACATTCGACACTGACACTAATCGAATTTAAGATGCATATATATATATCTTTATGTTGTTTGTAATGTAATCGAGCATTTATATAGTGCCCCTTCAAGATATCTACTCAGAGGCGCTGTCTGCACTAGCCTTAATGATGTTAAATGTCATATTGATCAAGTAAAATGCAGGCAACTTTAGCAAAACTCTGCATGATAAGAGTCGCCAGTGGTGGGCCCACGCACAAGCGTGGAACCAACCAACGGATTCCCATCAACAGAAGCCAAAGTGTGTCGATCACAGACACGGTACGATGTTGACGGGTAGTCCCTCCGGGGACGTTGACGTCTTAGAAATGTTTTAGCAAATGCTCCATCCAAAAAGTAAGGGGGGAAGATCTCATTGCGAAATTAAGGAGGAAGTTAATTTGTAAGTATTATACCATTAAAAATCTTTTATTTTTTGCAGTTGAACCATTGAACCATCTATTCTACTCTGTTGAAGATCTGTGTTTCATTAACTTGGTTCAATCTAGTCTTCATGCTTGAATGATATTAGTTCATCTGTGAGTCAAAATTGGGGTAGTTGCTCCAATTACTTGGGGGTGAATTAAGTTGCTCCAATGACTTAGGGGGGGTAGATAATGGAAGATATAATTATATGTACATGAATTTGCATTTATTTATTTGCTTAAATTATTCTTTTGTTCTCTGTTTTTATTTATTTATTAAATCTGACAGGACATAAACGAGGAATGGCTGTCAGACAAGAGTCGGTTTGCTTACGACGGACTGAAGCGCCAGCGCCTCATCACTCCGATGGTGAAGGGCGCAGACGGAAAGCTAGAGGGAGTCGGCTGGGAGGAGGCATTCTTCCGGATCATCGGAAAGGTTAGGAGACGATCCGTTTGGATACGACGAGTGGGATAGGTTGTTACTTTATAATAAGCAGTTTTTCATTACAAGAATTTTTAGGCTGAGAAAACAAACTCTTCGTACCAATTGCACCTATTAATATACCTATTTTTTTGCCCAGTTCTTTACCTATTACCTCTCTCTTGACAGCTGACGCGGGTCAAGGGCGACGAGATAGCAGCCGTCGTGGGTGGTCAGGTGGATGCGGAATCCCTCGTCACCCTCAAGGACTTCCTCAACCGCCTCGGAAGCGAGGCACTCTGCACGGAGGAGATCTTTCCGACGGATGCGGCCGGGTAAGAAGAAATCAAGTCATATCCAACTATTAAAAATAATATTAAGAAGAATAATTTATATGTTGCCGTAACGTGGTCACACCGCTACAATGGCACCTCACAAGCTGCTGGTAAGCAGATGGAGCCCTAGAGAACAAAGGAGTCTTGAGCTTAGACTAAGGAGTTTATCAATCATAGGTCTTTCTGTATGTCTCTCTCTGTCTCTGTCTGTCTGTCTGTCTGTCTGTTCAGATAATGATAATAATTACAATTTATGAGACCATATCGCGCCCATGCCGTTACCAGGGGGTCTCACAAATGACGACTGCTATGCGATGCGATACAAATGAATCTTATGCACATTTATTTGTTTATTGATTGCGGAAATTTATCTACAGCCCTTCAGGATAGCTCCTCGGAGGCGCTCCTAGCCTGGCTGTGGCCAAAAAGAATGGACTAAAGCATGAGGTGCAGGGTAAATTTAATTTGTCTTAATTACAAGTATGACTGTTGATGTCGTTTTTTTTGTCTCACTTTCCGTGTTGCTTAGTTTAATTAGTTTGCTTAGTTTAATGACTGATTGATTAAATTCTGTGACTTTAAATATTTTTTATATATTTTTTACTTTTGCATTTCTTAGCACCGATCTTCGTTCCAATTATCTTCTGAATTCTACGATCGCTGGCGTGGAGGAGGCGGATCTAATCGTACTGATCGGAACGAATCCTCGCTATGAGGCGCCGCTTTTCAACGCAAGGATCAGAAAGAGGTGGGGTGCTATATAAATTCTCATTTACATAAATTCATTTGTAGGAGTTTACTGGGAGAGATGATGATAGCTGGTCATTGATTCTTTGGGTGGTTGAAAATAGGGTTATTAGTTGCATGACTGGTTGAATTTAGGGTTATTTTGTATCATGGGTGGTTGAAAATAGGGTTATTAGTTGCATGACTGGTTGAATTTAGGGTTATTTTGTACCATGGGTGGTTGAAAATAGGGTTATTAGTTGCATGACTGGTTGAATTTAGGGTTATTTTGTACCATGGGTGGTTGAAAATAGGGTTATTAGTTGCATGACTGGTTGAATTTAGGGTTATTTTGTACCATGGGTGGTTGAAAATAGGGTTATTAGTTGCATGACTGGTTGAATTTAGGGTTATTTTGTACCTGGGTGGTTGAAAATATGGCTGTTGGTTGCCCAGGTGGTCGATTTTGTGACTATGGTGACAATATGATAAACTTTAAGCTTACAGTCAAGTCGTTGATGTAAGGCTGCCTTACAAGACGAACTGTCGACCCAGTTGGCTGCCATTTCTCACTTATTACCTCTTTTACTTTAACCTTTTAGCTATTGCCTCTCTTAACCTATTACCTCTTTTACCTTAAGTTTTCTTACCTCTTACTTTTCCTAACCATTACCTCTGTCAGCCATTAGCTATCTATACCCATTACCTTTCTTACTTATTACCTGTCTTACCTATTACCTCTCTCACATATTACCTTTCTTACCTATTACCTTTCTTACCTATTACACCTCTCAGCTATTACCTCTCTTACCTATTCCCTTTCTTACCTATTATCTCTCTTACCTCTCTCACTTACTGCCTTTCTTACCTATTACCTCGGTCACCTATTGCCTCTCTTATCTATTACCTTTACCTTATTGCCGTGATTTCTCTGTCATGTCCCTTGTCTTAGCTTCCTACACAATGATCTGAAGGTGGCCGTTGTTGGACCGAAGCTCGACCTCAACTACGACTACGAGGTACAGGAAAATTCACCGCGGTTCCCTTAATTCATTTTATTTTGATTATTTATTTCTATTCTATATTTTTGATCCCTCTGGTGATTAAAACAATTGTCAGGAGAGAGGAACATCGGGTCATCTGGAATGGTTGCGTCTGCTCTGGTTCCGGCCTAGAGAATATACCGCAAAATGCGACGGCATTTTTTAATTTCGTTTTATTTGATACATATTAAAGCTCAGGAAGGTCATTTTAATTTGAGAGGGTTGTCCTTTTAAATAGGCATCGACCGAAACATCAAAGAAAGTGACTGAAATGAATTCATAAGTTATCATTTATTCGTACCCATCTCTTCCAAATTTCTTGGATCGTGAACTGATGATGATGATGGTGGTTTTTTTCTGTTACAGCATCTGGGCGACTCAACCAAAACACTTGATGAAATTGCATCGGGAAAACATGCATTTGCAAAGGTAAACAGACAGAAAGTATTGTTGCTATTACTACTGCTACTATATACTACTAATATGTGCTATTACCTTTCTTACGTATTACCTTGCTTACATATTTCCTTTCTTACGTATTACCTTTCTTACCTATTACCTTTCTTATGTATTACCTTTCTTACCTATTACCTTTCTATTACTACTACTAATGTTGCCAGTGTTGTTTTAGGAACTGTTGTGGTTATTATGGTTAAAACCTAAACTTTAAATTCATCATTTTGTGCGTTGTTAATTTTTAAGCTGATGTCTCGAAATAGATGATTAATACCCTATGTTTTGTAAACGATCAACTCTTAAATCTCTAGGTCCTTGGTGCAGCCAAAAGGCCGATGATCGTGATCGGCAGCTCAGTTCTCCAGAGGCCAGATGGCGCTGCGCTCCACTCTGCCGTAGCGACGATCGCTCAGAGCGCTCGGGTGAAGAGCGGGTCCGGAGACGATTGGAGAATCCTCAACATCCTTCATCGTGTGAGTTCCAGCTGCGAGTTAAAACGTTCGAGTTGTGCCCTGTTAGTCTTGCGAGTTAAAACATTCGAGTCTTGCACTGCCAAGGTCTTGTCGACTAGCCCAACTGTGCAGGGTATCTGATCAATACCCAGGGTTGATAATAACATCTATATTACAAATGATCGCTGTTCGATCCTCCCCTCTGACATGGTCGCTGTGTAGAGGCATTGAGCAATCCTCAACTCGCAACTGCTCGGCGCCATCGCTCAATAAATCCATTCGTTCATTCATTATGGAGATTTATTATAGCACCCCTTGAAGGTTACTCCTGACCCCAGCGCAGCTGAAAAGAACAGTTTCAACACAAGTATAAATTGAGTAAGAGTATACCCTGTAATGCAACTCCAACGCTGTTTGCATCCTGACGGTGTCAGTCCCAAGCCTGGATAAAGGAGGAGGGCAAAGCTAATGGTAACATGGTGATAATAACAAATTATAATATGCAATGTTGATGATGAAGATTTAAAATGCATGATGAAACGAATAATCAGCTAGCAAGATATTTCATAAACGATGGAGGTTGAAGGCGTCGTGTAATTAAAATGGTGAGAAAGTTATAATAAGCAAGTAATTATGGCGGTTATTATATAAAGCAATTAATTATAATAAATGATTAAATAATGCCTCATTGAACAAATAATTTCACACGAACCTTTTACAAATCATCTTACTGCACTGTTAATCTGGTTGGTTACACTAAAAAAATATTGATTGATTGAATGATGGATCGATTGATTGATTGATCGATCGTCTAGCACGATATTCAATAAACGTTTTGAGGTTGAATTTGTTAGGTGGCCAGCCAGGTTGCGGCGCTCGACCTTGGCTACAAGACCGGAGTGAAGGACATCAGAGACCACGGTCCGAAGGTCCTGTTCCTGCTGGGAGCCGACGAACAGACCATCACGAGACAGGACCTACCAAAGGAATGCTTTGTCGTTTATCAGGGTAAGCACTCTGCAGAAAACCAGAAGCAGAAGAGGTTTCCGAGCCGTTAATGATAGTTATATGAGTAATAATAATATAAATATTAACAATATGAATGATAATATGTATAATAATAATAATATGAATAATAATGATATGAATAATAATAATATGAATAATAATAATATATATATTATTATGTAAGATTGTCTTGTATTTGCTCTTAGGTTCCCACGGTGACTTTGGAGCGGGTATGGCCGATGTCGTCCTCCCAGGGGCAGCCTACACAGAGAAGACGGCCACCTACGTCAACACTGAGGGAAGGGCGCAGCAGACCCGTACGGCGGTCACTCCGCCCGGACTGGCACGAGAGGACTGGAAGATCATCCGAGCCCTATCAGAGGTCGGTGGAGTTCATTGGGTGGATGTACAGCGAAGTGTGTTTAGCGATTGGTTGAGGAAGAATATACTTACTTACTTATGGTTGATACATTGGCCATCAGCATGGAGGGACCATAGAATGACGGATGACACACAGGGACGCCGAGTTTGAGACCCGTATCCTCCGTAAGGTTGACTAGCCCTTTTGTCACTAGGCGGTGGTGTTTGTTAAAATGACATGTATAGCTTAATGGGCGCCTTGCATGGCTGCCGACATTTTAATTCGACTCTTGTAATAACCTGTTGTCATTCATTCGTACTGTACTTGTGGTCATGCTGTGGTTTGTCAGTTTTAAATTAAAGTAAAATTATTATTATCATTTAATATTATCCGACACCAGCGCCAGAGAAGTTGCTAATTAATTACTAATATGTGCTAAAGATGTATTGATGATTAATTATTCATATATGCTAATGATATGTTGCTGATTAATTGTTAATATATATGCTAATGATGTTTTGCTGATTAATTATTAATGTATGCTAATGATGTGTTGCTATGGATCAGGTGGCTGGATGTCCTCTACCCTACGACTCTCTGAACGATGTTCGTAAGAGACTGGAAGAAATTTCGCCAAACCTCACACGGTATGGGGATGTCGAGGAAGCCAACTACTTCAAGCAGGCATCGGAACTGGCCACGGTCTGTTTCCTATCATTACTATTATTTAAATTTTTTTGTTCCTATTCTCACTATTACTATTTTATGTGTTTTTTTATTTATATTTATTTCTTACCCTGCTATTATTATTTTTATTATTATTATTACTATTACTATTATTGCTATTATTATTAATATTTTTATGTTCTGAAAAGAACCGTTTTAAGGCGAGTATAAAATTGTTTTTTGTCAACTGCATAATATTTTCAGAATATTGCAAACTATTAATCGTCGATCAACATGCCATCTTTCTATGGATCGACAAATTTTCTGGTGCATAATATCTTAGGGTGAAATGTGTTCTTTGCAGAGCGTGAAGCAGACGTTATCCAACTCTCCGTTGACGCCGCCCCAGCTGTCGCTAAAGGATTTCTACATGACCGACCCAATCACCAGATCTTCACAGACGATGGCCAAGTGCGTCCGCGCGGTTGTTGAAGCCCACAAGTCTAAGTAGACGATGGTCAATGACCCATCTGTGATCAATGACCTATCTGTGGTCATTGACCCATCCGTTGTCAATGACCCGTGTGTGGTCAGCCAGATTTGAACGGTCAACTGGACAGTTCCCAGGGTCACTGCGCGCTTTACCTTATGACCTAAAGCGAAACAATAATATTTGGTCTTTCCTGTTTGTGTGGATGGTCGGTCGGACGAAAAGGATTTTTAGCAAAAGTAGTTTTAGCGGGTGTCAATTCGATTGTTCAATAAATGAGAAAACATCTTTAGAACGAAACAGAAGTTGTGTTGATTTTTACAGAGACTGAAATCTTGCGCTTTAAACGAATTACGCATTTCACATTGTAAAGTAAAAGTATTTGCTTTGTTGAACCGCTTGCAAACGCACAGCGGGAACCTCGCATACGACAGTCAATGAATTTCAATCACGGAGAATGTCCATCACCACAATAAGCAACTGCAAAGCGGACGTCTGAGGAAATGGAGGGCAATAGTAATACAGTCACTTGTATAGCCTTTGGTGAATATAACTAAACTGGATATAAAGACCAGTAAACCCTACACTACTGTGTGCTTTCTGACAGTACCAGTCCAAAGACTGGGTAAATTAGGAACGCGACACTAATGATCTTTTTTATCACACAGTGTTGTTAAGCTGCAACTTCTACTACTAAGTTAAGTTACTTATTCCAAGTAGAGTCTGAGGAAGTGTTAAGATTCACGGATCATGTTAAAGTTCTGGGTCTTTTTAGCGTGCAAACATGTAGGCCTGCGTATTTTGAATGGATGTCACACCATTTAGGGTCTCCGTACTTGCCCGAGATTCGACTTCGTGAAATAAGCCATCATCGGGATGCGAACCGCGGTCCGCATGCTCTATTCGATCCACACTCTTAAAATGCCAGTGAAAAATGAACCAGCTGACGTTGATAGAGGCGTTAATTATTGAGCGACCTGTCAATTATTGTATAACGATCTACATTAATTTTGGTCGTTTATTTAAGATGGTCTAATCGCTCTGTAGTTTCCTCATGCATAAATTATGTGCTCGTCAAAATAATTATATGTGAAGTTACTTGGCTGGTTAAATAAATATCTGTTTACTTACTTACTTCGGTGTTTCTAGCTTGTATAAGTCTGTGGTAATGCGTGAGTATGTCAGCGTGTGCGACCTTGCGCGGAGAAATTTCCGACAGACAAGATGGCGTTGGAGAGGTTGTACAATGCGCTCTTCAAAAGAACGTCGACGTTTGTTCTGACAGTCGTTGGTGGCGTCTTCATTTTCGAAAGAATTTTCGATCAAGGAGCAGATTACATATTTGAATCGATTAATAGAGGAGTGAGTAATACTGAACTAATAATCTAAATATTTGCCAAAATTGACCTTCGTTGGTACGTGGTTAAGTAAGTACGTTAAGGGAAGTAATGCTCTTCTACGCGAACCCGTATGTGTATGAAATGTATGGGAGAAGTAATTTAAATCGCATAGTGTCTGTTCATCAACTCATTGAAACAATTTACCTACGAATGAACCTTGTGGGCACTTTTGGAAGCTTTCTTGTGCATATGTTGTACAAGCAGGAGCTTGCAAACTATCACAAAATTGGTACTGTGGATGCCCGTAAACAGCAAGCATTTACTAATATGTATGAGAAACCTATGCAGCCTAACATAAATAAGAGCCGGTGACAACTGGTGTCCTATAGCAAATAGTATCTAATGTTTAATTAGGCAGAGCCTGGGTAGGAAGCGCTTCTGAGTAGATGGCCTTAATAATATAGATGTATAACGTAATGAACCCCGTATGTGGCTGCAGACAGTTAAATTCGACTCCTGTAATAACTTTTAATCATTAGTTCATACTGCAGTTTGAAATTGTTTGTAAATTATTATTATTGCAATGATGTTAATTGAACTTTTGTGTTTTGTATTCTTCAGAAGTTGTACAAACACATAAAGAAGCCGGAAGAAAAGCCAGAAGAATAGTTAGTCATTGCCAATGATGGAGAGAATCGATCCTTTCTGAAGAACAAGAACTAATCGATCATCTAGAGTTTAGAACTGTTTGAACTACACGCTGGCTAGCCGACAAATTATTTTTATCTTCTGGTGTTTAAAATGAGGCTTTGATTTGGAACATTTTCGGCTGGAAATGTCGACTAATTGTTGTCGTCAAGATGGCTTATAAATTTTAAATCTGGAATATTTAAAAGTCTGATGTTGAATGGCTTGCTGCTGGTGTGAATGAGGTTGGCTGGGTTCTGTAATGTTGTAAGCAAAAAATTTATGTCCAAGTTGAGTGGCAAAAATAAAACCAGGAGATGAATATTATTGTGTGGGTATGATTCAGTTCTGTGTTTACAGTATAAGTTTACAGAGGCAGAGTCAATAGGCAATATCTCTTTTTATCTCTTTTTGCTTGAATATCGACCATAGCATAACTTAACTCAAATTGTCCAAAACCCCAGTTCATTTACCTTGAATAATGGCTTGTTTGAAACCTGCTTGCTTCTACTTGTTTTTAACCCCAGACTTCTGTATTGCTCACTCTATTTCAAATGCCGTGGCCCCACTATCGGATGTAACTCCAATTGCCCGAACCACCTTTTGTTTCACCCAAACTGAACTCCAATTGCCCAAAAGTCTTACTTATAATTTTTCCCAGACACCACTGTTGCCCACCTGCATTGCTTACTCCCAGACAACAATGTCCAACTTGGCAACTTCAAAACGCACAAGTGAACTTATTCATGTACCTGGCAGCAACTACAGATGATAGTCTATGCGTCAATTCAACAGAACACTTATATACCGGGAAATATGTGCAGGTCTAACTGCACAAGCAGTACGCACTACACTACACTACCGCACTACACTGCAGTAATATGAATCTTCCTTTACTCTGCCTTCACTGTTGTCTACACACTAAATGGTTTGTCAAATTTGTAACAACTGATCCACCAATTTTTGATTCATAAATTTTATCGCCAAACACAAATGAATAACTTAACGCATTCAGATTTTCTCATAAATTTCATACAAGTTTATTAACAAAAAGATCTTAATTTAAAAGTCGAAGCACTGTTGTTACAAGCCGATGCCGTCCGAATCCGCAGACCACGACCGATGATGAATATTCATAACGTAAACCGCCCTGCTCGGTACAGGAAAATTGCCTTTTAGTGAAAGTCCAGGACATGCATAATCCAACAAAATTAACTGTTTTAACAGAACTAATGAATATTTATAACGCACACATCTTCGACGTTTTAACCCGATCTGTTACTGGCTGCACTTTTTAAGACCTTTTCATAATAACTGCTCGATTGTACAATGCCTCCTTGCAAAGCAATCTTCGGAGGCAAAAGATTTCACAGAATGACCATTGTTCTTACCAAATCAATAACCACCATTTTTAATTGATTGCTAGGACAGACATCCAGAGTCCTGACCCGATAATGACACATACTAGACTTTGCATATAGAGCTGGTGGTGATCAAGATGCCGGTGCGGAGAAATTTTGTGGGTTAGATTTAATTGACTGTGACAGGAAACCGCTGTAATTTTAATGACCCTAACAATATTTCCATGAATTTAGTTATTTATTAACCAAATTGCAACAGCACAATGATAAAAAATCAGTCTGGTGGTCTATAGCAAAATTAAAATTCGGTTAAGAGAGTAAAGAAATGTTCTTGTGTATAGGAAAATCACAGAATTTCTTTTGTTTTTTGATACCTCGTCTGATTAAATATTTTGTGGACATTTTTGACAACTCCAACCTTATGCCCGGACCACCAAGCTACTACTACTATCAACAGGTGAAACTTGAAACAAACAATTGAAAACTGACAGGGTTCAAAAACCAACAAAGGGGAAAGGTCAACGCAAACACATCAGTTGCTTAATAATTTAACGACAAACTGAGTAGGTTCTCCCATACATTTTAGATGTTAAAGGGTTAAATTGAACCCTAACAGATAGATACCCTTGTGTGAAACTTAGCCGACTTCATTCTCGTAGCCATAGTGAACCTGGGTGACCCGTTCCTTAGCTGGCTCTGTCTGATACTCGATTACACGTAACGATCAATGCAACCGAAACCATTAGATTGTTTCTCGTTAAACAGATATTTTCAAATATCAAGCTGTTCCTGTCCCTACACACAATCAAAAGAAAAAAAAATACCGGAGATAACTTATTGGAAATTTGTAACAGTGTTTCCTGTACAACTTATACAACAGTCATCTTCAATTCAGAGACTTCTGATTCAGCAACAACTATTATACAAGATAAAAATTATCTGGGAAGTGTTCCTCAACGTAAAACCTATTTGCCTTGAAGCAAAATGATAGGACATCAGTCAAAACTTTGGCAACAATGAATGAATTAACCAACAGGAAAACAAGAGGACTGAAATAAAACAGTTTAAAGTATCAATCTCAAAGTATCAATCGAAAACCTCGAACTTGCGACAACTCGTCGTGTCGGCTCCTAAAAGCTGACGAATTGCAGAAGCAATGATAAATGCCAGCAAACATATTCAGTGCTCTCTTAATAAATCAACAAACTCAACAATTCTCAAAATGATGACAGCAGCAATAAGTTTCACATGTAAACATTCCACCATTCACAAATATTATCAACAGTGCTGTCAAGGCATTTTTGTATCAATATAGGTACATATTTACTTCCATTTGTTTTTAAATCGAACCCCTTAGTAACAGTTTGATGGAACAAAGTCTACAAATTGTATAATTTTGATTCCATAGTCCTAAGTTTTAGTTCCATCAAATAAAAAAGTGTGGCTAGTCTGAGCAATCAACAGTTAAAACATCAATTTCAAATTTGTGGCTAAAGTAAAATAACAGATCCTGTAGCACATCAAGACATGACACTCAAATGTCCAACACTTTTAACAATTAAACTGCCTTCTGGCACTGCAATCAAAGAAGCTGATAGTCTAAATCCATAAGCCGCACTATATCGTAGAGTCCTTTATTACACCCTCCTCTAGGTGGACCTGTTGTTTTGTGAACACCACTCACCAGACAATTATAGAGAGCGTCATATCGTAGCGTACTCAAAACTATTGGTAAAGTTACAGCATTCCAGAATAATATAACACTGTTTCATAATCTACAAAGTATCAACTAGTTAGAGTTCATTAGCATTACTGCAATTTTATATAGCACCCCTTCAAGTCTGCCTACTCAGGAGTGCTCCCAGCTCAACCCTGGTCGAACAGAACAGTCTTAAGAGTAGAGAAACTGAGCAACAAATGCTAGGATGGGCAGATTTGTAAGAGTAACCGTGAGCTTCTCAAGCACGTGCAGCTGGAAATAACTTTCGGAGGCAAGCTCAGGTAAGCAAAGTAAGATCTGTCAAGAGTTGCAACGACAGTCTCAAACATCTAAAACTCGAGCCGGAGCGCTTAGTGCCGCGCTGCTGATACAAGAAAAAGAAGTCTTAACTCGGAGGCCTTTCTTCAGACATATGAGCTTCGTTTGTCTCACACTTTCTACTGTTCGAGCCTGAGGCCATCGTCAACTGTACGACTAGAGACCATGGTAGCTTGGATCGCTACTCCCCTATTGCAGTTTGGCTTGTCAAACATGTAAATGTTGTGCTACTCAAAACAGTTTCAGGAAAATGTTGTTAAAATGGTACCTTACAAAGGCCCCACTGGAAAATTTCAGTTTAATTATGAATAGGCATCATGTTGATGAAAATATATTGTAGTAGGACCTTTTTAACCAGTTAAAAACAGTTTTTTAAACAGTTTTAGGACAATGTTGTTAAAATGGAAACCCCTTTTAAGAGCCAAAAACAAAGGCAGCACTGAAAAATTTCAGTTAAATTACAAATAGGATGAAAATATATTGCAGTAGAACCTGTTTATAAATGCCATGTACATTTTGGAAGGTTTTGGTATTGATAAAAATGATAATATTATTGGTAGGACAGTAAAGAAATAATTTATTTGTGCTTCAGCATGGCGAACTGAACCCTAAACACATCACTCATAAGTATTTCCTACTAACCACGTAAACACAAGAACACTTAAACTCGACCCCATTGATTCGTCAGCATAACAAATCGGTCAAACTCGAACAGTCCATCGCAAAATCATCGCAGACAGCCCAACAAGAGAACTTAAAATATTGGACGAGCACACGACCTCCTTTGTCTTTGCCGAGCAAAATCTTCAAGAGTTGTGCTCGTGAAGAGCACCCAAAGAACAGCTAAGTAAAATTGCACCCGGCAGCGACAGAACTCGCCAGTGGCCAACAAAGCGAGCGCTAAAGGCTCGCGAGCGCATCCATCGACGCTCCCCGACGGCAAGCGATCTCATCGCCCTGACCGGGAACCGCTCGATCGGTAGAAAGCATCGGCTTAAAACGATCCGAAACAACGAAACGCGTAAAAAAAACAAACGTCACTTCTTTCACCACTCTCGTCGTTCAGCAAACATGCAAGCGATTCAACTACGGCTGTACAGAGAATCCACACAAAGACTGACCGGCCGATCGAACGAACGTGCAGAAGACAGGAGGGGGGACCCGGGTCTGGCGGTGGTCCGTGTTGTTATCGTTTCCAGGGCTACGATTCGAACGGTAACCGACCGAGGGGCTGCGGAAGCTACACAGATCCAAATTTGATAGCTTAAAAACGACTATATTGTAAAGTTATGGGGGCGTATTTCGAAGTGGTCAAGTCCGGGCAGAAGGGAACAACGCCGCGCGGCGCCTCTACAGTCGGAAGTTGTTGTCGGTTGACATCTGTGCGTTGCCGGCGTCGAACGTGAAAGCCTGCTCGGTCTGGGCCGGCGCAATTCCTAAGTCCTCCTCATCGCTCTGAAGAAAACAGACAAAAAGCAGTATGAAGACAGCTTTGTAGAGGGAGTTTGAATGTTCTTTTTGAAAGTAGCCATGTGTAGTGTTATGGTACCAGAGAAGTAGAGGTGTAAGAAAATTCAAAATGCCGTCAATAGGTGGAGCTTTGCCAAACAGGTGTCTCATGCTATTATTATCATCGTTTGTTTGAGATTGCAAGACAATCTAGTGGTAAGTTTCAAGACATTTACATGCAGATCAACAAGGTATTTTACAATTTGCATGAATATTAACAAGGTTATTTACATGAATATTAACGATGCATATTACAATTTGCATGAATATCAACAAAGTTATTTTAAAATTTGCATAAAAAGTCAACAAGGCATATTATAATTTACATGAATAGCAAATAGTTATTTTGCAATTGACATCAATATAAACAAAGCATTTTACAATTTACATGAATATTAACAATTTCACAATTTAAATCAATATAAACAATGCATTTTACAATTTACATGAATATTAACAATTTCACAATTTAAATCAATATAAACAATGCATTTTACAATTTACATGAATATTAACAATTTCACAATTTAAATCAATATAAACAATGCATTTTACAATTTACATGAATATTAACAATTTCACAATTTAAATCAATATAAACAATGCATTTTACAATTTACATGAATATTAACAATTTCACAATTTAAATCAATATAAACAATGCATTTTACATGAATATCAAAAAGGAATTGCACATGAATATTAAACAAGCAGTTTCTCTAAACTGCAAAAGACAAAATTTAAAGCCCAAAACTAAACAGGCCGTTATTTAACAGTGCGCTATACTCACTCCTCCGAAGTACGAATCGATGATTTCATACGCAAGTTTATAAATGTCTTCGTTTTCGTGATTTTGCAAAGCCTCCAGCTTATCCAAACCTAGGAAACACAGCAGGAAAAAGCTGTACTCAGGCCGTTCAACACCAAAACATATGTGTGTATGTATGAAAGTGGGTGCATGGATGTAAGCATGAATGTGTGTGTGCCTGTATGGATGTTGGCTGCCTTCCCTATCTGTCAATCCGCCGCTCAGCCTCCCTTCTTACTCTCTTTTTCATATATACCATATTTACCATCCACATTCTATAAACAATCATCATTCATCGGAATTTCTTTCTCCAATAGATTGTTTTCTTGTTTATCATCTTTCTTCCTGTAACTCATCACTCTCTCTGTCTCTCTCTCTCTGTCTGTCTGTTTCTCTCTCTACACGCATTTCTCTCTTTATATCGCTTTCTTTATATATCTCTGTGTCTCTCTCTTTATCTATGCCTCTCCCTGTATTTCTCTCTCTCTCTCTGTATATATCTCTTTATCCCTCTATGTCTCTCTTCTATGTCTCTCTCCTCTCTCTCTCTCTCCCTGTCTCTCTCTCTCTGTGTGTCTTTCTCTCCCTCTCTGTCTGTCTGTCTCTCTCATTCTATGTGTGTATCAGATCAACGGAGCAGTGGATGTACCTCCGCATTCTTCGATTAGTGTGCAGATGGTGTCGACTTCGTCGTCTGCCATCTTAAGGATGTTGTTGAGTCCGTCGAGCACAACCTGGATCACCTGGGTATCTTTGACGGACAGGAGGTTGCACAGCGGAGCCAGAACGCCCTGGGTTACCACGAACGCCACCTGACAGACACAAACACACCACTAGACAAGTATCAATCAATGAATCAAACTGAATAAAAACCAATCAATCTGGATATCAATCAATCAATTTTACTGGATATCAATCAATTAAACTAGACATCAATCAATTACACTGGATATCAATCAAACTGGATATCAATCAATCAATGTCACTGGATATCAATCAAACGGGACATCAATCAATCAATGTCACTGGATATCAATCAACCAATCAATTAAACTTGATATATCGCCTCTCAAGAAATCTACTCCAAGGTTATCCCAGTCCAAGCAGTTCATCCTCGGCCAAAGGAAACAGATTTCAGAGTAGAAAAGAAATGGGGTAGAGAGTTCCTAGGCAAGAGTCTATCCTGCTGTTGGTCGACTTGAGAGGCTACAAAGTAACGGAATGGCCATGGGAGCCATATAAATTGCCGTCATCATAGTTACGATCAACTCACCTGGTCTTTTCGACCGCTGATTGTGAGGTTACTGATCGCCCAGGCCGCCTCTTTCTGAGTCTGGAAATCGCTCTGTCGAACAAAACAAGCAACCGATATAGCCATGGTCACAATCACGAGTAATATCACCAATCAATGCAAATTATACAGCAACACGAAAGGCCCGATCGCCAATTTTAGATGGGAGGCTGTTCCAAACACTGTGAGCCCCAATTGAAAAAGCTCTGTTCTGTATGCATAGTGGCAGTGAAAGCATATAGAACCACAAAGTCATCTCCTTCAATTGGCAACAAAAAATGCCTACCTAGATTATTGCTATATCCACACCTCTCTGTCTCAGCCAAATCATTTTCTGGGCACAGACCTGATTTTAAACTCTGCCAAAGCCAGTCCCAGGCACGGTTGAAAAAGGAGGGTAGGGGTGTGAGGCTAGCAAACCTCACCCCTTAAAAACAAAAGCTACCACTACAGAAACGATAAAAGGATGCCATTTCGGTTGAAGGAGATGGGAAACGACTGGGAATATGTTGAGGAGACTGCTGAAGATCGTACAAGATGAGAAGTCCAATCGACCGATGTCCCAAGTAGAACAAAGTCTACGTGAATAAATCTAAGACCTGACTTTTGATGGATTTGCGGAAGCTTTTGTTCATTCATTTAGCAACGAATGACAAAGAGTCGTTTCTGTGATGCTCACCTTGTCCAGGTGGTGTATTATGAGAGGCACCAGACCAGCGTCGATGACCGCTTGCACCTGTAGTTGATTACCGGCAGTGATGTTTGACAGGAACCAGACGGCTTCCTAAAAGACAACGACCGCATCATGTACAGAACAAACAAGATCTTAAATGGTGCATTTTTAGCATAAAAGCAGCTAAATAAGGCTCAAAATTGAAACTCTTAATTATTTAATGATTTAAAAGTCTTAATTAATCAATTAAAAATCTTAGTTAATTAATTTAAAATCTCAATTATGTGACTTAAGTTAAATCCTAACTATTTAATTAATAAAAAATCTTAATTCCGATCTACATAATGATCAGTCACAAAATCACAGTAATTTTTGGTAATTGTAATAATGATTATAATAATGAAATTACTTGGTGCCAACTCATAAGAAAGGGTTAACGTGAGACAATGAGACGGACCTTGTTAATCTTTGCTTTATGATGTGACAGAAGACCTTGAAAGTACATGAGCGCACCGCAGTTGAGGACCGTCTGAGTCTGTTCGTCAGTGCCTGTGACGATGTTACCAAGCGCTCGCAGGGCAGCAGTCTATTCGAGAAACAATCATCAAAATATTATCCAACTATTATTAAAAATCACTAGAAATCATTCAGTTCTCTAAAAAATCGTTAAAATAATATTCAAATATCATAGAAAAATTACTTTCACAAATTCAGGGCAGTGGACTATTTTAAAATTGTCCAAACAATTATTCAATCATGATTAAAAAATCAATATAAAACATTCAGTTTCCTTAACAATTGTGAAATTAATATTCAAATATTATAGAACAATTACTTTGACATATTCAAAAATTACCAAAAATACTCAGGGAATTACTCAAACGTAAGCAAAACCATGGTGGATTTTATGTCTAGAAATTGGGAAACAATGACTAGAAACAGAAACATTGCCAGTCCCAAGCCTGGATAAAGGAAGAGGGCAACGCCAATGATCTCTGTTATCACTGGGTGTCGTCAAACTAAAATCTATACGGTAAGACAGAATCATGAAAAGACCTCCACGGTTGGCATGACAACGAACCTGAACTTTGACCTCCTGGTGAGCTAGGAGTGGCACCATGAAGGGCACGACCTTGGAGTCGATGACCATCTGGATCTGATCGTTGCCTCCGTCCGTCAGATAGGACAACGCCCAGACCGTGTCAACCAGGATCTACAACAAGAGGCAGGCCAACACTCAGATGAACCAACGGCCAAGTCCAATCGCACATCAATCCAAACAATCAGCCAATCAATCAATTAATCAATAAATCAATCAACAGTTCTCTCTTCTAAGAAGTCGTTTGAGATCCTGTCGAACTTTACAGCCGATCTGAATTACTTACAATTATGAATCCAGATTAGAATTAAAATTAGGGCTGTACCAAATAGGTGACAATCAGTATTCAGCCGAATACGAATAATTGGACCAACTATTCAGCGAAAGCGTACAAAATAGGTCTACCAACAAATTTCAAATATAAGCAAAAGTTTCAGTTTAGTAAATTTCTTGCAGAAACCAAAAGTAAGCAGATAACTGTATAATTTTTGCATCTGTATAAGCTAGGAATGGAACTAATTTAACTAAACTTAGAAATGAGATGGCTGACATTGCGATACAGCGGTCCAGGCAGTAGGCAACACCTGGACCACAGTAGTTTAAAAATCTCCCAATCTGAATTACTTAAAAGAGTCTCCCGATCTGAATGACTTTAAAGTCTCCCGATCTGAATGACTTTAAAGTCTCCCAATCTGAATGACTTTAAAGTCTCCCGATCTGAATGACTTTAAACAAGTCATCTGATCTGAATTACTTAAAAAAGTCATCCGATCTGAATTACTTAAAAAAGTCATCCGATCTGAATTACTTCAAAAAGTCATCCGACCTGAATCACTCAAAAAATCACCCGATCTGAATTACTGAGTGACCTAAAAAAGCCTGTAGATGTGAACTGCTACGTACGTTGGTGTCTTCATGGTGAATCAGACAGCAGAGGGCCGGCAGTATCTCCTGGATCATTTCGGTCGGAGGCGGAGGGTCTTTGTTTCGGCAGAGGTTGACTATCACCCACGTCACGTTGCGCAGGAACGTCAGAGGGACGTTCGGGTTGATGAAGGAGACGAGCGGCTTCACGATGCCCAAGCCGATGACATAGTCACGACACTGTGGACCATCGCCTGTCACCAACAGAATGCAGACAAAATAAGAAGGTGGTGAGGTAACCATGGGAACAAGGTTACCATGGGAACAGGCAACCTTGGGAACAAGGTAACCATGGGAGCAAGGTGACCATGGAAACCAGTTAACCTTGGGAAAGAGATAACCCAGTGAACAGGTAACCATGGGAATGAAGCCACAATGACTTCGTTTTCGGAGCTGCGGGGTACGAGGTCGGGAGGTCACCTCTCCCTTACTGACTCCTATCCCTCTCTCTTCCTTAAACCTTCTCCATGTCCTTCCTCTTCTCTCTGTCCCTCTCACTCAATCTCGTTCCCTATCCTCTCCCCTCTCTGATGACAAGTGAAAACCACGGCACTCACCTATGATATTACCGAGCGCCCAGACGGCCTGCTCGCAGACGTTCTGATGAGGAGAATTCAACAGTTGAAGGAACAGCGGAACAGCCCCTGCAACACCGCAAAGCAACCATTTATGTAGCAGCAGCGTTTCTAGAGTTTCTAGTGATCAAGATCAATGTCCCTTCTAATTTATTGGAGACAGTGTGCGCAAGAAATTTCGCGTGTGCAACACTTTATAAATGGTTCGTACTTTTGTGCGCAGGTCCGAGCTGAATGCAAGGATGGTTAATTAAGACTATAAAAAAATTATAGGTCTATAAGCCTAAAGTGATAAGATCTGATAACCAAAAAAAAAGTGGCTTGTCTGAACTGTGTCTTAGAGCACATGATGCACATATAATTTGTATGTAATTGTAATTAACCTTCAATATATTTGTCATTTTCCATTCTGCCCAGGTAAGCATTGGTTTACAGCTCATCTTAACAAGCAAAATTGTTTTTTCGAGAAAGAAATTTTTATGCGCATACTAAATTCTTGAGTGCGCTGTCTCCACGGCTTGTGTGCCCGCGCACAAGCGCACGGCTTAGAGGGAACATTGAACCACTCCTCACAGGATCAAAAGCATCAAACAATTCACCACAGAGAATGGTCTCATTCAGCTCTAATGCCCAGTCATCATAATCATCAACAAACCCTGACATCAGCCATTTTGGCAGAGATGGGTACGAAGAAAGAACTTCCATTGTCCTCGGTCATTTGCTCCCTGCACCAAAACAACACATTGAATGACGTCGTTCAAATCACACCAAACGATAGCATCCGCCGTGAACGTAGATAATAATAATGATAACAGTAACAACGATAATAATGATAACAATGATGATGTCTAAACCATAATGATGCTAAAGGCAATGACTTAACAATGTGAATAGGTAACCGTCTAGAGTACCAACTGACCCGCCTGAACAACCGCCTGTGTCTGGGCCGATGTTCCCGATGCAATGTTCGTCAACGCCCAGGCCGCCTCAAACTGTAGCGAAGGACTACAGCAAAAACAGAAATAGATATGCTAATTTATGCGCATCATAACGGCCAATCAGGGAGAAGAAAAAGAATAAGAATAATAAGAAGAAGAAGTCTTCAAAGCAATTACTTAACAAATTGACTGTGCGTTTACTCATCCCGTAAGTAACCGCTGCACAAACGTTATTCGGCATGTTAGCATTATCACCAGCCGCCTATAATGACAGTGTGTAATCAGTAAGTATTTTATAGGTGACCCTAGGTAGCAGGATCTACCAATGTCACTGGAACCTTGAACAAATAATGTTACTTAATCTGGTTGGTTACAATAAAATAAATTGATTTATTGACAGGAGTTGCTACCTACTGAATGCATTTAAGATTATTTTAGACTATATTTTGGCATTGTCCAGTGATCTGTGGAATTTATTTTATATAGCGCTGGTAAAAATGGTGGTTGTTAGACGTAGCATTTGTGTTGCATGCTGAAAACAGTTTGCCAAGGTGTAGGCTTAGCCTTTCCTGGAACTGTTAACTGCTCATGGGGAAATTTGAAATCTGCTTGCTCATCAAGGGCCAAGATGGATGTCATAACAGCACTAGCTAAAAGCACCACCCACACGTAACCCTGCCCCAGGGGTCTTTTCTGAGGCAGAAAATCATCTTGTTCATACATACTTGTCTACGCAGGTCAGGCAGTGGACCAGAATTGGTAGGATACCAGAGGCGATGAGGTCATCAATTGGCGGATTCCGATCACTCGATAGCAGCTTCCTGTTGCACAAAAAAAGACAATGCAGACAGTGAGGCAACTAGTGAGACGACATCACTTTACTCATTCAACATGACATTTAACTTGTTCACTATGACATTTTACTCATGACAGCATGACATTTCACTCGTTCAATATGAAATTTAACATCATTTTATACAGTAGATATCTTGAAGGGGCAAAATATAAATGCTTAATTATATTGCATTAATCACATAAGTTCAAAATCTAATCTAATCCATTGAAAGTCAGCTTGGTAAGTAAACAATCGAAACGTCGTCTATTTCTCGATGACTAGCTCTGGATGGAATCATAAACAAATGTGTTAATGCCCCTAGCTTTGAACCCTGCTGTGCGTATCCCCACATGTCCACCTACCTGGCCGCCTGGACTGCACTCAGCTGGACCTCTGGCTGGTCGCTGGCCGCGTTCTGTACGATGGTCTCGAGAGACTGTGTGACCGGTTTTTCGCTGTCTTCCGAATCCGTGCTCTCGATCTGAGGTACGTTTCGTCTCTTCAGAATACATTCCTCTCTTTTGTTCTAGAAAACAAAGAGACAGCCATAATAATAATATCAATAATAATATTAATTAATAATAATATTAATAATAATAATACTACTACTAATAATAATATCAATAACAATATTAATAATACTAATAATAATAATTTTTTTCCATTTTCAAGCTGAAAATAATGCAGTATGATTACGAGCACAGTATGAACGAATACTGACAAATTGATCACAGGAGTCAAATTCAACTGTTGGCAGCCCAGCAAGGGGACCATTACGTTATACATCTGCTTTTACCAACGCCACTACCAGGCGAAAGAAGGACTAGTAGACCTTATGGGTCATGGGTCTCAAACTCGATTTCTCAGCTCTTTGCCCCAGTGTGTGATTCATTACCCTATGGCCCCTCTCAGAACAGTACGAGGTGCAGGGGGGGTACGGATTATCATCAATTACCTTCAGCATTCGACAATTACTTCTCACCTCTCTCTGAGGTCAATCCCCATAAGTTACGATCCTCCTCAAACTATAGGCATAGCTTTTCGAGAACAAACGCTAGAATGTTAAATATGCTGGCCCGAAACCATGGAACATCATTCCATATGAATTGCACTCTCTAAATAATCTTCATCTATTTAAAATAAAATTGTGAAATTATCTGATTGATCAATAAATTGTCTTAATGTGTGTGTACATCTTTTCATCACGATTTTATATAAAAGCTAACTAGTTAAATTTTTTACTAACTGCTAATGTATTTTTATACCTAACCGGCTGGAAACTATCAATCTATAAGAAGGGTGACCCTGATTACAGGATTTTTTGTTCTTTAAGGGTTTTTGTTAGTCCCTATTGATGCCCAGCTAATTGTCAACATTTTGTACCTGTGTTTGTTATTTGGAGACAATAAAAACACTTGGGTTATGGCTTTGTTATTAAGGACCCTTGATTGGTGCAGTAATATGAGTGGTGCAATATCAATTTACACATACAATACAATACAAGTGCTAGGAAATCAACTGTCTGGTTGCAATCGCCTAGGATGTTTCTCTCAAATTGGAGTCACATCGATCTGTGATCACAGCTACAACCGTGATTGTCGGATCATCGAGGCTGCATTTGGTTACATTACGTTAGGATTTGATAACAGGTATTCAAAACGAAGCACGTACCTTTCGTAATTCAAAAGAAAATTCTGTTCTCTGCCTTCGCATGACCTAAGAAACGAAAGCAGGTCAACATGCAAGCTTCAAATATTTCCAAAGAATAACCAAGAAAATTAAGATTCAAACATTTATGGTTGACTGTATTTTGTACAATTGAAAGCCTCTTTCAATCACTATAAATAGGGAACAAAGCATGTGCCTGTGTCCTATGCCAGCAAATACAGTTACAATTGTATTGTATTTAAACATTTATAGCGAGCCTCTAGTAGTGTGAGCCATTCAGAACCGCTTCATTGGAAAGATTGATTGATTGTAAATGTAATCGAAGTGATATCATTAAAAGACTGACTGAACACGACTTCTGAGGTAAACATCGCAATTACAAGAGTGTAATGAATGATTGCAAATGTAATTGAAGTGATTTGATTTAATGGGTGATTGAACATGACTTGTGTCTTAATCATATCAACTGCAAGATTATAGTGATGATTGTAATAGTAATTGAAATGATTGAGTGAATCACTGGTCGACATAACAATCTTAATTATTCACAGCCTGACATTCTTGTACCAATAATGGACTGATACGAATTCACAAGTCACAAGATCAGGAAATAATAATCAAACCTTGACAAGGTCAAACAGGTATAATTACCAAACCCCACCCTCTCATTTACATATGCATGTTTTCTTAACTTCATTATGCAAAATACACGGATTCCGTCAGAGCAAGAAAGAGTACATCAAGAAGGATTAGGCTCACATTGAAGGAGCACCGTAAATCCCCGAATAAATCCATGCATTTCCGTGTACATACGCGTACAGACACGCGCGCACACGTGTAATAAAACGAAATCCTTTTACACAATCGCCATTTGCAGTAATTACTGGACAATTTACTTGCTACATTATATCATCTAACAAACGAAAATAGGCGTTTCAGGTCCATTATATGACCTATAATAACAATAATCGTGATACAAAAACAAACATTCCTATTGTTTCGGAATCGAAACTATCGGACAATTTTGTCAACTAAGTGTAGCGTGAATGGGCCTCTTCATACATCAAAGCGCCAACAAGATAGTCACAGTTATAAAAGGAAAGAATAGGACAGAAATTGGAGGCAGGGACTAGTGAATCACGGATTTAATGCTGACTATTACGCAGTGTCGCCATTTTCCAAGATGGTCGGGAAGGGTAGGTGTCGCCATCCATCCGGCACACATGTATGAAAACGAACCGACAAACCTAACAGCTCGAAAACAACTCCGAGAAAATTACCTCCTGATCTTTTCCTTTATTTTTAAAGAGCAACTCTCGTCCTTTATCCGACGCCATTGTGCGATTAAATTCAATAAAATTCAGTAAATCGGACGAATAAACTATTTACGTTCAACCCTCAACGAAAGGAACTGACGTCATGATACGTTAAACAGCAGAGGGTGCGTTTTTCTGCGGCTTCAGCAACTCGCGTAGGTGATGAGAAATTATTATTCCTTCTGATGCAAAACATTTCGTAACCGTCGATGAATCAAATATGCATTTATAAGCATGTCCCTATAAATATCGGCCGAATGAAAACCGTGTTTATTTCATCGGCTGGTGATCATTGAATGTGTTCTCTATTCACTAGTATTCACTCTCATCACAAGAGTTTCAATAATCAGCTTATCAAATTCACCGCTGTCCGCTTCTGAATAGACAACATCCTTGCAATTGTAGGCTTTGGCGAGTAACTAGTTAATTTGGTTGCCAAAACGACATGCTACAAATTATGGCGAATAATTTGAGGTGAGAAAATGATAGATTACAGTCATTTATTTGTACCATTTGAATTTTTTCTGTGTCCTCCTTCCACAAGTTGATAATTTAAACACTTTTTGGCTTAGCCTTACCAATATATCCATTATAGGCGTTTTAAGAAGTCGGCCTGCTTGAGCTAAAAATAGCTCAAACGAAAGTAATGGGGTAAACCTGCAAGTCGATTATACGCCATCTGGACGTCATCGTCGTCTGTCTAATCCCAGTGTCGGTAGATGGCGACATGTGTTTCCATTGATTACATACACGTTAAAGAATATCGAGTATTTCTGCGTTTCTGTGCATTTACTATGATGCTTGTCTTTATTATTGATTGTATTAATATAATATCTTTCGTATTTTGAAGTAACTCTTGCGCATATGACCGAATTTTAAAAGTTATTCATCGCAATTTGATTAGCTGGTTGAGCACCTTTTTTGAGCTCTTAAAATGACCTTTATATATATTCTTGTTAGGTACACACATCATCACTAATTACGATTATCGTTGTTATGGATGCGTTGTTAAATAAATTTTTATCAGTCAGTCTTATAATGGTCATTTTAATATAATGGTCATTTTAAGAGCTCGAAAAAGGTGCTCTATTGTTCCTAAGCAATGTATCCAGGTCTGAAAAAGACCCTCTTACATCCAACCTTAAATTTTTTATCCAAGTGATGTTAGCATATTATGATTCCTGAATGTTATACAGCATAGCTGTCAAATGAAACTAACACTCGAAATATGTTCGCCAAATGATCAACACAATCTCGTATAATGATAAATATATGTATAGTTTTACTGTGAATGTATTGTGCTGCTCTGTAAAATTGCAAATGTACGATGTTTTATATGACGTCAGCGGCCATTGTCATGAGATGTCAATAAACTGATGTTTAAACAAAAAAACTATAACGTGTGCAGGCAACATACACCATCAGTAAAACTCAGACATTTTGAACTCTTCTGCTGGTTGTGCTGTGCCAGTGACAGTCCAAAGCCTTGATTAGGGAGAAGGGCGACGCTAATGGTACTTGTTGCCAGACAGTGTTGTTAATTAAACTGCTAGTACTGCGACTACTTGGACGTTTAGATGATTGTATAAAAAAGGTCTTGCTCATCGCGACCACGTCACACCATCCATACAACACTTACGCTGGTTCCCCATCCATGCCCGGTATGCAGAGGTGCAAAAAACCAAGATTTAAAAAAATCAAAAGTTGGTTTTTTGGTTTTATTTGTTCTTTTGGGTTTTTAGTTTTCCTTTCGATTTTGTCACAGCAGTTATGATATAAAAAGCATCAAACACAGCATGAAAAGATCTCCAACTCGTTTATATAATTAATTTAGCTTGATTTCCGACTGAATACCACACAATTAGTAATATAATAGTAATTATTATTAAATTAAAAAATATATTTTAAAAAATCAAAAAATTGACATTTTCTGTTTTTTTTTAAAATAACAAAAACCAACATGTTTGCAGCCCTGCTTGTATGACGCATGTCATCCCTGTCATGGATGCGTCGCTAAATAGACTTATCACACACAAAACGTTATAGCTTCTCGTCCCATTGCCATGGGCTAAGATCAAACCGTTTACTTGTCAGCTCAATACCCGATACGTACATTAACCACGGTTACGAGACGCAGATATAACCTGCCTATCAGCCTAATCTGATGCGCCCTCAAGGGATCCGCTGTCCCTGGTTTTAGTACGTTGTTGGCGTTGAGATGATGGGGAGAAGCTCCGGCTTCTCATTCTCCCCAGTGGTCCCCACTGAGGGAGAAAATGAAAACCAAAACAAAGTAGCCAAGGCCTACTACGATCCGGGGGTGCTGACCCTTTGGACGCCGACTCTTTGCTATCAATTTATTTGCTGAGAGTCTGTGAATAAAAAAAAACTGGTTCTCGACTCTCGAGGTCAAGATTACGAGGCTGAGGCTGACCATGCCTTTATCATCTGCGTCAGATCCTCCGTAAGTACCTCTCGCCTTCTGCCAAAGCAACCTCTGTCTTGACGCACGCATTCATTGGCAGCAGGTCGTGACCTATTCTCTCTTTCTCACGTCAGCAGGCAAAATAACTCAACGCCTCTGCATTTAAATTGTATAGAGTTCATATTAAAAGAGGTGTCCCTGTTAATTTCTAAATATAGACCTCGTTTAGCCAGGATCTACTTAGGAACAGCAGAAGATACACACCAAAAACCGGGCTGTTTTTACCCTTTATCTTTAATTTACAATCTTTACAATCTGCCGACGGCATTTCTAGGTAAGTAAACAATCGAAACGTCGTCTGTTTCTCGATGACTAGCGACATCTGTTGACCTCTGCGACCTTCGTGCAAGTCTTGCACTTGACGTAACAACACCAGTAGTACTTGCAGTCACAGCGATGACTCATCTCTACGCTGACGGTAGTGAAGCCCCGCCCACAGCACATTGATCGACAGCCGACGGAGCCAGGGTGATCCCTTAGGCACTCCCTACAGGAAGATGAACAGAACAATGGTAGAACAATGTAACTCAACGTCATCATTGACGTCATAGTCATCGTCATAGAAGTCATTGCTGCAGATCAGATCAGTAACGAACACATAATCACGATAACGATAACAATCACGAGAACGGTCGCATTAACGGTAACTATTACTATTAGGATCACGGTATCTATTAAGAGCCCGGAAACTAGTAGGATTGCGGTAAATATTAGGATTACGAAAACTATTAGGACTAAGAAAACTATTGGAATTACGGTAACTGTTGGGATCCCGGCAAATATTATTATTGTGTCAAATATTAGGATTAGTCAAATATTTGGATTATGGCAAATAATAGAATAACAGTAACTATTACCGTATTACGGTTACAGTGACCATTACGATCACGGTAACTATTACTATTACCTATGTCGGGTTCCGATAGATCCCAAGACTGGATCTGGGAGGCAGTAATCGGGTGAGATGGTCGTGTAGACAAGATCATCGTCGGTTATGGACTTCCGTTCTGCAACGGAAGCGACCAGTCGCGTTTCGTTCGGCCACTTCCGGTGCTCGACCTCTAACGCCAGGGAATAGCGCCTCTGGGCGACGGAGCCGATAGTGCGCATGTCCGGAAGTGACTTCCAGCAGGTTTTCACGGAACAGGAACCGGAAACACCGTGGCACTTGCAGACGGTGGAGAGGCTGTTGGCGACGATCTAGAATAGAAGGGCTCCGGTAATTAGTGGGGTTCGATTAATTAATTAATTCATTCATTCATAGATCGATTAATTGACTAATAGACTAATTAATTAATTAAAGATTGGTTGGCTTATTTTGGATCAGTCAGTCTAATCTGAAGGCTTCTATGGTGTCGTATAAATGATAAATCATTCGATGTTCGCTTCAGTTAGGTTTGTCACTTACTTATTTACTTACTCGACCAATTGCTCACTTGCTCACTGCGTGTGACACACGTGTTTCCGCTCTGTTTCTCAATTAAATTATCGTAGTACGGTACATGTCTAGCAATATTATGTGTGCGTATGTATATGTGTATATGTATGTATGTCTGAGTATGCGTGTATTTATATGTATTAATTTACGCGTGTGTGTGTGTGTGCGTGCATATATCTGCGTATGTTTACGTATTGGTGCATTGTATTGTATCGTATTTGAATATTTATGAAGCGCCTCTAGTAGGGTGAACCATTCAGAAGCGCTGCCAGTGCGAAAGGCCCCACGAGAAGAAGCAGGTTTTTAGTGAAGTGAAGGAGGATGAGAGACTGCCAGATAGAATTTCAGAGCGAACAGATGGAGAAAGCGCATTCCACAGAGAGGGACCAATTGAAGCAAAGGATCGAGACTGAGCCATAGCAGTTCTAGTTCGAGCAACCAAAAAGTCAAGTCTATGGAACGAGTGAAGTAGACACAGACAGACATACAGACATACATACATACATACATACAGACAGACAGACAGACAGACAGACAGACAGACAGACAGACAGACAGACAGACAGACAGACAGACAGACAGACAGACAGACAGACAGACAGACAGACAGACAGACAGACAGACAGACAGACAGACAGACAGACAGACAGACAGACAGACAGACAGACAGACAGACAGACAGACAGACAGACAGACAGACAGACAGACAGACAGACAGACAGACAGACAGACAGACAGACAGACAGACAGACAGACAGACAGACAGACAGACAGACAGACAGACAGACAGACAGACAGACAGACAGACAGACAGACAGACAGACAGACAGACAGACAGACAGACAGACAGACAGACAGACAGACAGACAGACAGACAGACAGACAGACAGACAGACAGACAGACAGACAGACAGACAGACAGACAGACAGACAGACAGACAGACAGACAGACAGACAGACAGACAGACAGACAGACAGACAGACAGACAGACAGACAGACAGACAGACAGACAGACAGACAGACAGACAGACAGACAGACAGACAGACAGACAGACAGACAGACAGACAGACAGACAGACAGACAGACAGACAGATCATGGGAGGAGACTGAAACATATATTTGTATGGCATGTATGCGTGTCTACGTGTAATTGTATGCATGTATGTTCATATATGTGCGAATGTATGTCTACGTATGCGTTCATGTGTTTTTGTATATGCGTGTGCCTGCCTGCCTACCAACCTTCCTTCCGACTCCGTTGTTGTGTAGATTGACAAGCGCCTGCCTCGTATTCCCCTTCTTCTCCCAGTGGGCGTCCGTGAACGCCCTCGTGAAGCTCGCCCCGAAGCCCAGGTCATCACCACACCCTCCCCACTTGAAGTTGACGGGGGGCGCCTCGTTGGGGGTTCGGCCGCACTGACACCTGGCGGAGAGACCGGCGCTGCAACCCTTCGAGACGGAATGAACGAGAGATGCCGAGGACAAACAAAAGACGAACGCCTGCTCTCGGCTGCCTACGCACCAACAGATACACGAACATCATCATCATCGTCATCGTCGTCGTCGTCATCATCATCATCATTGTTATCATTAGTAGTAGTAGTAATAGTAGGCCTATGGTATTATAATTATTAGTATTTGTGTACATGCTGATTGTGGTAAAACTGCAAATTCGTTGGTTAGTTGCAGTTTGACAGCACTGTTTGATAACAAAGATCATTAGCGTCACCCTCCTCCCTTATCCTGGCTTAGGACTGACACTTAGAATGAGAACAGTGGAGGACTGGGGTTACTATTACTAGATAATTTTAATCAGACATGTTGGTTCGATAGACCCTACATTTAACGACAGCTTATTTTGAACAGCTTCTTTAAAATGTATCGTTAATATCGTTTTAAAGGTGTCCTAAAAGCCTGCTGTAACGGTCCATTTTGAAGCAGTAGCATTAGTTCCTATTTAACGACATGTATGGTAACAAAATCATTAGCGTCGCCCTCCTCCTTTATCCAGGATTAGGATTGGCACTGTTTGAGTGCAAGCAGCGCATGGCGGAGTCTCATTATTCCAAGGTTTAACGCGTCGTAAGATATCAATGGTCGTTGACGACAATTTAAAATTTTAAACCCTATACAGTATAGTAAAAAAAATAAGTGCATAGCGTCCGAAATACAACATTTTTAACTGTCTCAACTTTAAAATGTCATTAGTGTTCTTTGTCTTACAGCATAAATTATAATAAGTCCCATGGAATTAACAAGATTAATAATACCTGTCGTGTGGTTGGTCAAACAAATGTACAATATTTGTAACAACTGCTATATATAAGAAATGTTTTAAAAATAAAAAATTCTGAACCGACAACTGGTGTGGAATACTTGAAAATCAATACACATTCATCTGTTTATCTACCTGTAAATTAATTTATAAAAAAATTTAACAGACAATAATCGTTAAAATCAGGAAAAGGGCTTTCATGGTTTGGTCATGGGATCAGAATGGACAACAAAGGGTTGCCACTGGCGGCACTACTTGGCCACGTTGAGATTGCAAGAAGCCGAGGGAGCAAGCCAGGATGTAGAATACTGAGATGATCTGAGGACAGAGAGTATGTATTGAATATATAGTATTGGCTAGTACCGTTTTAAAGGTGTTTAACTATCATGAACGGCTGTAAATGAATTAATGACTCGTTGAAGGTCTTACGCTGCAACCCTCTGGATGCGGATGCATTGGTTGAATGGCCAGACTGCAGTGCAGACAGATAGACAGACGGACAAACAGACGGACGGACAAACAGACGGACAGATAGACAGACGGACGAACGGATGGACGAATGGACGGACGGACATTCACACATCCAGCAGGACCCAGACACACGGACTCATAGAGAGACAAACAGACCGACACAGACGTGCAGGGACACACAGTGTATGGGAAGAATAGAGCTGAGCAAAGATTACAGGGATGTGGATAGTTTCAGTTTGACGACAATGTGTTATAACAAAGATCATTCTTTCGCCCTCCTCCTTCATCCAGGCTTGGGACTGGCACTGCTTGACTGCAAGCAGATGTGAGCTTCACTGGGAATGAATATCACATAGCTACCTGTATATACCTGTATAGTATCGGTTTAAACCGTTTTGAAGGTGTCTAACTCTAACTAAGTCTCGATTCTCAATAACCAGCCGTATTGCTTTGTATAATATGTCTATGTAATTGTGCGTAATATTATGCAATAATTGTCAGCCAACAAGACAAAGACAGCTGGATTGCATCTTTTATATAGCGTTGGTTTAAACCGTTTTGAAGGTGTCTAATTACCTGCAGTGAGATCTGGCATGTAGCTGGGGGCCAACATAATCGACGAACAGTTCCACCTGCGATCTGCGAACACCTCCTGACAGATGTCCATCGTGTCACGTGACGCTCTCGAGAGGAGTGGCATGAGGTCAAGGTTCTTCCTGCAGAGGGCCCTCTGGTGACGGGCAAGGATGATGGCCAGTGCAGACGGACGGGAACAGTTGGACGCATCTGACCACGTACCACGGTGGTCACTTGCAGTCACCCTATATTTATACGCAACACAATAAGCATTGGAATTTATTATGTAAATAATCTATGTCATCGTCGTCATCAATAGTAGTAGTGGTAGTTGTTGTTGTAGCTTAATCCCACCAGATGATAGTAAAGATCGTTGGCTTGGCCAACGATCCTTTTTCTAGGCTTTGGGACTGGCACTGTCTGAGTTCTTGCGGCGGGGAGTTATCATCAATGAATACAGTCTGTTATGCACAACGTGGCCAACCCCAACATTCAGTATTGTCCAGAAAACCATTTTTTAAAAGTATTCCTTTAATTGTAATGGAAAAAAGTGATTTTAATCATGTAGGTGAGAAAATATCTTTTAAATATTTGGGTAATGTTGTATTTGGTTATTTGATAAAGAATTTTCATTTGGAGAAACAAATGTTGGTTGGTCCATTTGAATGCTGGGAATGTGAGGTTGGTCCATCTGAATCATAATATGGTATTGTGGGTTGGTCCATTTGGATCCATGAAAATTGTTAGCAACTGGTCTACGTGACATTGTGCAGTGAATTTCATGATTAACCTATTATTAGTTTCTTAGTTAATCAGAAGCGATATAAATAAAGGACAGACAAACTAAAAGAGACTAAACATGTCTAAAAATATTTTATCAAATCCATAGACCGCTTTTTCCAGCTATTTCGTTGTAGGAAAAGATCAAACGCGATAACAGGCCAAAACCTTCCATGATTCTCTGCATTTCTTCGGTCTTAAACTAGGCTAAATCTGGCTGATTCGGCCCTTAATCAATAGGCTTCTTTCTAAGCAATCACGGATTGCAGTTCATCAAAGATCCTGGACTGGTCAAACTCTGATGCTTTGTACCATAGGCTATGCATCGAATTTCGTCCATGTATCCTTCTTAGGCTGCGTGTGTTGGAATGCTTATAGAGAGTGGCTTGGTCCAGTTGTGCATAACAGAGTCGAAGGTTGGTCGAATCGTTTTTAGTCATTTAATAAACATTTTGATGGGCTAGAAGGTTAGTAATATCGTGTATGTTTTCAGAAATTGATCCTAAATTTGATTAACAAACATTTTTTTAAAGTGAAATTGTGATGGTTGGTCCAGTTGTGTCTAGCACCTGTCTACTGTCGATTGTACAGATATAACTTTACTGCCGCACTCCTATTGATGCATCGGTAATATCATCATCTCATACCGATTTGAAGGTGTCTAATCTGAACCCTTGTTTTGTTATATGAATATATTATTAGCGACATCTCGTGGCTGCCGTGGTCTTTGATGTCGACCTTTAGTTGGTGAGTGTTGGGTGTATCATGGAGGCAGATGGCAGATGCTGCTGTGAATAAATTTGCACTTAGGCTCTTTAGTTTACTTTCAATTTACGGCAGCTTTTATGAATGACGAAATGAATGAATGCTTTATTAAGTCACCGTGTATTACCATGCCGTCTCCTCGGTTTGACCTCCAAGACTTTAGCCTGGAACCCGAACGAAGCTAGAAGCCTAGGCTGGTTGTTGCGGACTTGCTTAGGCATAGTGGCATAGCGCCGACGAGTAAGCTGGTCCCTCTATCTTGGCTTTTATGGGCGCTGATAGAAGCTCGAAAATTAACACTACATTACATTACATTGCATTACATTACACTGCATTACATTACACTCCTGATACACGCTATTCCCGCACACATTAAGGCCGTACACACAGCATCGCAAACTCACACGCAACCACTTTTAATATCAATCGGACACCCATTTCTTTTTTACACAGACCCAATTCTCCGCATTCTTATGCTACATGCATGTAAATATATCGTAGCGGTCTGCAATGCATCAATTACGTCCTCACCTTAATAAATCAACGTCATATTTACTGTCAAGCATATGCGCAATGCCTATCTTGTCCCAGTGGTTTATTCTCTAGACCTCCAATGGGCCTTACCTATAATTAACGTGTCTGAAAGCCTCTTTAGCCAAGGCAGACGGCAATTATTAATGTCCCTGCCACGTCAAACGTCTGTAATTATGATCACAGCCGACATTTCAGACTCTAGTTTGATTTGAGGCCTGCTGACGGCGTAACAATGGCGGTCTGATACGCAACGGTTGACTTCAAAGCGTCGAAGCAATTTCCGTGCAAAGCGGGGATCGCTTTTATCGACCGCCCTCTCACCACGGATGCCTTCAGGCAGCGGTGGCGCGGTGACTGCCCGAATGGGAGCTGTGCAGATGTTTGGAGGGCGTGTTATGACGAACGGATGTCCTCTAGTGGTATGTGCGAGGAGAGGGTGTGTACCCAGAGCTGGAAAAACCTAGATTTTTCAAGAAAGTTTGTGGGTTTGTAGCCCATTATGCATATGTATCTGCTTAATTTTAAGAAATGATAGTAGACGCAATTGTCATTTCATGGTGGTAGTTGCAGAATAACGACACTGTGTGATAATATAGATCAATAGCGTCACCCCCTCCTCCTTAATTGAGACTTGGGACTGGCACTGTCAGAGCACGAACAGTGCTGGAGTTAATTTTTTTTTTGCTGCATATAAATAGTATTCAATTAAGGTAGGTAGTTGTAATTTAACGACGCTGTGTGATAACATAGACCATTAGCAACGACCTCCTCCTTTATCCTGGAAATATTAAAGTTGAATAATTACAGAAAGGAAAGAGCTGTAAGTGTTATAATATGACAAGCAAATTTCTGTCGACTGCAACGGCCTCTGTTGTCAAAAACGGTCGTTGAACTCCGGTGCCTATTTTAAGAACACGAATTTAGACGATTTTGCCACACTAATATTTATCAGAGCATTGATTTCTTAAAAAGGGTGTTTAAGAGTAAACACTCCAACGTGCCCATAGGATATGCGACGGTCCTCGTTCTTGGTTGATTGGTTAGTTTCCGTTTGACAACACTGCATGATAACATAGATTATTAGCATCCTCCTCCTCCTGTATCCAGTCATCCAGTCTTGGGACTGGCACTGCAGGACTGCGAGCAGTGACGCAAATGGTCGTCTTTCATTTCATAAATTGATCGTACTGCCCAGGGCCAGAGAAATAACGTTATCCTTAAACACCTTCAAAGCGCACTCCCATGATGCTATACAAAATGTATAATCTATACATTATACATAACAAAACGACGTGTGCATTAAGTAACTCCTTGCAATTCCTCCTCTGTAGCCAATTACCCGCTATGTCAGATATCGCAAGTTTTGGAGAAATGGCTTACAGTGTGTGAGACGTCGCTATGGTCTATCTGAGCCATTTTATGTCATATCGATAAGCTATTTGAGCACCGTGTAAGCTAAGATTGTCTTTCACGAAATTGTAACGAGACGTAATGTGAAAGGTAGGCCTAACATTAGGGATGGATGACTTTACCTAGAATCTCTTCATATTCTTCCAACTCTTCTCTCAAAACTGTCCTCTTTGACTGTGGTTGTGTGGTCAATTTTTACCAGCAGCTGTGATACCACACGTGTCATCCATTGTTAGCCGACATAACTTATTTTTGTACCAAGCGGTGACTATTACAGACAACGAATTTTAGAGTAAGTGTCAATGAACCAACCACCCATCCAAAAATCATCAAACCCCAAGCCATTGATCAATCCATCCATCCATTTGTCCATCCATCCATCCGACCGTCCGTCCGTCCATTCATCCGTCCATCCATCTTTCCAGTGCACTGAATGACCTTCTCTCCCTAACCAGGCAATGTGGTCCTATAGATAAACCCTTTCCCCTCTTCAAACGAACTCACATCACATGGATCTGGTTTCTCCTAAGTGCAATCCTATTTACAACACCATCCACCATCTGCCTCCATGACGCACCCCTTCCCTTACGCTCACCTACCATAGGTCGACATCAAAGGCCACGGCAGCCACGAGATGTCGCTAAACAATGGATACATATAACAAAACAAGGGTTCGGATTAGACACCTTCAAATCGGTCTCAAACGGTGCTACATAAACTATGTAACCTCACTCCGTTGTATAATGCTTAGTGCTCATAAAGGCGGTGCCAATCTCACTGTTTGCACTCTGAAAGTGCTAGTCCAGAGCGTAAACGAAGGAGGGCAACGCCAATGAAATGCGATAACATACAGTGTCGTTAAACTGAAATCACTACTACGTGTCTGCGTGACACATGATTATGTGTACATGTGTCCAAAACTTATATAGCTCAACTTATTACCTCGTAAGTGGTTATTATGCATTACATTACACCAAACTGAACGATTATTATTCATATAATCAAGAACGTAACTCTACTTACAGCCATTCGATCGCCTTCGTATCCTGCGCTAGATAAAGCACCATCGTTACCACCAATATGACAACCCTCGTTAATCGTCCTTTCGTCAATAGATGGCGTCTCTTGGTTGACAGATGATGCCAAGCAACAACCACCTGTATCACCACCATCAGCAGCAGTGGCAGCAGTGATGATAATCCCGTTTTTGACGATGTGTCACGTGACGTGTACGGTGCCATTGTTCCGGTGACCATGGCAACGGAGAGGGACGTGGGGTGAAGACATGGGGTGACGGCCCTGACAGGTGACATCCGCAGGGCATTAAGGGGAGATCCAAGAGGAGAGATCAATGATAGGGTGCACGTTTTAATGTTCTCTGTGCGGATCAATGTTCCTGGAATGGCGAAATTGTTCTTGCAATTGGCGTCGTAATGGAAGTTTTGAACTACGAATGAAAGCCTTTATCTTAGAATGGACTTCATGATCTTAAAATTGATGTCTTAATCCTCGAGCAGACAATTCTTCAAATGCACGTCCTAATCAGCAGCTCATCGGACAACGACGACAACGACTACAACAGGAGCAACACTTGCAACGTGTTGTTGCAACTTCAGCAACGGTTATACAACTTAATTGCACAACAACCAAAATTCTCTTCAATATGCGCAATTAATCACCAACTTAATTAACTAATCACGCAATAAAACAACAATTAACTGGATTAATAACAATATGCCCGATAAATTGACACATGCAGTAACTCAATAGCGGACCTCTGCATATCTCCACTTACACATCTGCGCTCTTTGCATGTGGTCCAACAAGCAGAGTTTGACAAGCAATTAGCCACGAGTAGCGTCGCATACTGGATACCTGAACGTATAGTCCTAATGCTATTTTTACTTCGTACATAACTCACTGTTGAGCAGACGTAATCGTAATCTCCAAACTTCTAAAGCGCCATCAGATAGCCAAGCGTAGGGCACCAGCTTACACGCGAGCGTTGCTTGACGGCTTGAAACTTTGGTAAATCCCGACAATAATATCCTTGCTTTACTCAAATAACATCCTTGCTTTACTCCAACGCTAATACTTCAGAAAGAAACTACAAAATCTTCAATATGGAGATCACATTAATTAGCTAAACATCAACAATACACTAATTACAATATCGCGAACGTGTATTAATCTGGTGTGAAGTCCATGTAGCCAATTCCAACCATCTCTGAACTTTGAACTCATCGCTGAAAGTTGAAATCCACGAGAGTTATGCTAATTTCGAGCCAACAGTTCAGATTCTAGCGAGAGCTTTGTGCGCGTAGGTTAAGACGTCAAAGCAACCGGATACGTGTGCTTACGAAACCGCTTGCCTGTCGCATTGAGGACGTCTTGATGAGCGCGTGCGTATCTTTCATTGACCATTCGAAAACTGCGGCTGGCGAGCTCCCCACCGAGTCAACACTAGAGCGCATTTGTCAGCTGCGGTGATGTGACCGGGGTGTGTCTGGAGCTCTTTTGCGATGAGACCTGTTTGAACGCAGCGGTCTAGGGGAAGGCAGAGGGGGGAGAGAAGGTGCTGAGGGAGAAGATTCTCTAAGATTGTTCACTGGTAGGCCTATGAGCATTGAGCACACAAGAGGGAAGGTCTTAGAGGGCTTGGAGGAGGAGGAGGAGGAGGAGGAGGAAGAGGAGGAGGTGAAGGAAGAGGAGAGGAATAGGAGAAGAAGGAGGGAGTGGGAAGAAAATGAGGAGGCACAGAAGGAGTTAGAGGAGAAGGAGGGCCAAGAGGAGGAATATGAGAAGATGGAGGAGAAGGAGGAGGAAGAGGAAGAAGGGAAGAAGGAAGAGGAGGATGAGAAGGGAGAGGAAGAGGAGGAAGCGGAAGAGGAGGAAGAGGAAGAGGAGGAAGAGGAGGAAGAGGAGGAAGAGGAGGAAGAGGAGGAAGAGGAGGAAGAGGAGGAAGAGGAGGAAGAGGAGGAAGAGGAGGAAGAGGAGGAAGAGGAGGAAGAGGAGGAAGAGGAGGAGGAGGAGGAGCAACAGCAGTGTGCCTGTCTTCCTAGATCGTACAGTCGCGTGGTGATAAGGTTCGTGATGGGCGGTCGAACTATCGCAACGATCTGAGAAGTTGCTGGCAAACAAGCCGCCTTCTTTTTGGCTGGAGACCGTGTTTAGCGGAGCGTGGAAACTAATGATGGGGCACGTATGGAGAAACCAACAACCCTGCTACTTAAAAGGGAGGGAGGGCAGGTGGGAGATAGGGAAGGTGAGAGATAGGATAGAGATAGGGAGATAGAAAGAGAATTACGGGAAAGAGCGAGAAACTGTGGGGAAGAGGTGAAACAGACATAGGCAGAGAGAGAGACAGACAGACAGACAGACAGACAGACAGAGACAGAGGAACGACAGATAGACAGACATACAGAGACACAAACAGACAGAGACATCGACAGTGACAGGGACAGAAAAATAGGCAAAGAAGGACCGAAACACAGAGAGTTAGACAGGGACAGAAGAGTGCGAGAGAAGGTAGAAAGACAGAGACGGAGAGGGTAGGGAGTGAAGACTAGACTGAGAAGGAGGAAGAGGGGAGGAGAAGGAGGAAGAGGACGAGGAGGAGGATGAGGAGGGGTAGAGAAGGAATGTCCGAGGCAGAGGCGCCGTCTGAGTTGGTGGACTCGTCGCCTGCAGTCAGGTCTGAACGTGTCACACTGTTTGCTCGCAGCGTTGTTTGACATTCGGCTTTTGGCGTTGAGACATTAGAACGTCAAAAGATCAACAATGGGAGGAACGAGGAAGAGAAGTCGGAGGAGGAGGAGGAAGAGGAGAAGGCGCAGGAAGAGGAGGAAGATGAAGGGGAGAAGGTTGGGGACCAAGAGAAGGAAGAGGATCAGGAGGAAGCGGAGAATAAGGAGGAAGAGAATGTGGAGGAAAAGGAAGTGAAAGAGGAGGAGGAGGAAGAAGAGGAGGAAGAAGAAGGGGAGAAGATCGTGGAGCAAGAAAAGCAAGAGGACGAGGAGGAAGAGAAGGTGGAGGAGGGAGAGAAGATGGAATAGGAGAAGGAGAAAGAGGCGGAGGATGAGGAAGATGAAGGAGAGAGAAGATTGTGGAACAAGAGAAGGAAGGGGCTAAATGGAAGAGAAGGAAGTGGATGAAGAGGAGAAGGAGAAGAGGTAGGCCTAGGTGGACGAGGAACATGATGATGGGAAGGAGGAGGGCGGGGAACATTAGGATAACTACCGTAGTATTAACAGGCATTTCAGTTTAAAGACGCTGCGAAAGCAAGGATTGATGAAAGTCAAAAAAGTGACTGCTATTGAAATAACATCACAATGAATATTTATATATAGGGTCTAATAACCACAATTTAGAGGTGTCGAATTAAACAGATAATAACGCAGTGTTTAGCGACATCTTGTGACAGTTGGCGGTACCAACGACTCCGTGCGATAGCGAATCAAATTCCGGGCCCTCAGATAGGCATCTAGCCATCTTTCAACAGCAAATTTACCGGACATAGCGGAAGAAAAGTCGTTTACGGTACGCTTGCAAGTCAATTGTCGGCCCATATATTCTATTTGCAATTTATTAATAACATAATTCTTTATTAAAGACTTAATTTCTTTTAACTTTAGATAACTTGTCGATTTGCAAGATGTAAGAGAAAGTTACAAGAATATTATTATAAAGTCACTCGACCACAATTTAAAGGTGTCGAATGGATCAAACAGAGTTTAGCGACATCCTGTGACTGTAGACGGTACCAACGACGCTAAAATATATATAAAGAGACGGTTTTTCTGTAATACAAGTCATGCAATAATACTCTCGTGTTATTACTTAATATTTAATTTATGATATTGTATAAATTAGTCTCTCTTCCTCCATTTCCCTCAAACTTAATCTGTTCTTAATGTTACTACTCGACTCGTGTGTGTGGCTAGATATATATATATATATATATATATATATATGGCATTTCAAAGTTCGCCTATAATATATAGCCAGGCTTATTCCTCGACTCCCGGGATCGCCGCCTCTGTCGCTACTATTAAATGTTAATATAAATGTAATTGTAAATGAACACTTATATAGCGCCACTGCAATCAAAGGCTTTATTCAGGACTCACTTCATTGGCTCCTATTCAACAGCGTAAACTCATTTTCCATATGCTGCTACAATAGGTCCCTACTACTGTTAAATGTTAACATAATTGTAATTGTAAATTTTTAATAGAACACCTAGGCCTATATAGCGCCACTCGAATCAGATGCGCTCACGACTCAACCCTTAGCTAAATGGAGAATAGGAAAGTCTTAAGGCTCCTCCGGAAGGCAGCAGAGGGAAGAGAGAGAGAGAGCAGCTCCTTCCGAAGATGAATGGGAGGCTGCTCCAGCTGCTGGGACCAACGTAGGCGAAGCTACTGGATTAGGCTATGGATGAGCGCATGCGGGGGAAACCACCAGCAGTTTGTGGGCAGAGGAACGAATGGAAGATGAAACGACTCAAACTCGGGTTACAGGTTAGTTACAGTTTAACGACACTGTTATAACAAGATCATTGGCGTCGCCCTCCTCCTTCATTTAGGCTTGGGACTGGCACGGCTGCACTGAAAGACGTGGAGAAAGTCAGTCAGGAAAACCTTCCTATCGAATCAATGTAACTGTTGATGATGATGATCACAGAGATTTAACGACATCATATGACAACAATGGCCGTTGACGTCTTTATAATATTTATGTATTTTAATTTATATTGGCCAATCGGCTCTTCAGTTTGTTTTTTGTATATTGCTTTTTTTCCTCTTCAGTTTTCCGTCCTTTTTTTTTCTTTTTTTTCTTTTCTTTCTTGTTTCGTCTTTCTTTATTTTTCTCTTTTCCTTTTTGTATATTTTTTTGGTATTTCGTATTTTTTGGTCACTTGGACTCTTTTTTGGCCTCTTTTGGCTCTTTTTCCTTTCTTTCTTTTTTTAATAGTTTTTTTTCTTTTATATATATTTTTTTGAATATTGGATCTTTTTGGCCATTTGGGCTTTTTTGTGGCTTCATAGGCTCTTTTTGTCCATATATCTTTAAAACATTATTTACAATTATTTGCAATCACTTGACTAACATACATGTTTAATTATTACATATTGAAGAACATTATATATTTATATGTACAGATTCACAAGTATATTCACAATTATTTACAATTATTTACAAAACACATATACATCTGATTTATAATTTCTCAGTGAAGTGCTTCACTAGTAACCTATACATCACTGTGATCATAGATCACATTTGAAACTACATACAATTAAGTTACAATATAATGTTGGTACAAGGATTAACTATTGATTTAATACCAATTATCAACATTAATTTGACAATATCTGTAATTACTATAGTAATCATTTAATTACAAATTTTATAAGTGAATATATCTCTATAATCATGCGATCATATTACTGAGGTCACGTGAGTCAATTAATATGTATAATTCTGATAAACACGTGGTGCATTTATCCTTTCTGAATTCGCAAACAGTTAAGTTACATTATAATATCTATAGATATCGGATCTTATCGGTCTTATCTTATTTCATCTTGTCTTATCTTAGATATATGACCTTATATAACAGCGGTTAAGACCGTTTTAAAGGTGTCTAAGACGAACGCTCTAACCCTCAACCTTACGAAGTCAAGGGTCGCACCAGTAAAGAATCGTTTACGGTGTCCCACAATTGTTTGATCGAATCAATCAAATTAATCAAATTTATTGAAACCATCGTGCCACATTTACAAAAGATTAGCAAACAGAAGTACATTGTAAAATAAATAAAAATTAGTCCAATTGAAGCCAACAATAAAATTATACAATTTAAAATAAAGATGGTCAACAGGAGTTCCAAAGGGGATTAAACCCCGCTAAAAGGAACCCCTAATTTCCCTGTACAACAAAACTACGAAGATGGCGAGTTGAGATGAAAGGTACTAGAATAAGCATATAGCAAAACATTTGTAAAAAATAACCGAATTACTCAATTTGTTCGTCAGGTGGTACATTGAATGCAAAAAATCCTTGAATATGACAATGATTACAGATGAAACAATAAAACTATTAAAACACAATAAACAGGATTGAAACAGAAGATAAATGAAACCATAACTAATCTTAAACTAAAGAGTTCCTGTCCCTCTCTCAATCCTCATCACCACATTTTTATTAATACGCCAAAAACAATGTGACAAACTGTTACAAATGCGAGAAAATAAAACCAGATAATATGTGTAGATAATCTCATATTTCATTGATAAACGTTATTTTATTGGAATCAGTGGATTTGGAATCATAGACTCAGTGCCCTGCTCTGAACAGATGATCTAAAGAGGAGGAGTTTAAGAGAAAGAGTTTAAGAGCGCTCTTAGTTCTAGAAGCCAAAACTCGATAGCTGGAGGAACCTCTAGTAACGTGGGAATGGATCTCAGAGCCTAGTGAGAAATAATATTGGAATGTTCTAGGTAAGAGATGATTGGTAAATCGATAAACAAAAAGGCCTATCTGTAAATTCCTAATCTGGAAAATATTAAGCAGATTAAGGTCACAAAAGATAGGGGCAGTGTGAGAATTTCTGGGAAGTCCACTGATAAATCTAACCGCCTTCTTTTGTAATACAATTATTCTGGCAAGTCTGGATTCGTAATTGGAAGCACAAATCAAATTACAAAAAGTTATATATGGATAGACCATGGTAAAATACAGTTGCTTTCTTATATTAATTGGGAGCTTGTAGGCAAACTTGGTAAGAATACCGATGGTTTTTGATATTTTGTTACAAATATAGTTTATATGGGGCTTCCATGTTACGAATTGGTCTACGTAAACGCCCAAAAATCGTGCATTTTCAACTTGGTTTATGGGGAGGCCATTTATAAAAAATTTAAGCTAGATGGCTTGGCCTTCTTGTGTGACTGGAATAATATGTAATTGGTTTTTTCAACGTTAAGAATAAGCTTATTTGCTACGAACCAATCAGCAACTTTATCGAGTTCCAAATTTAGAGTGTCTATTAGCGTCTGGTAGGAAGCATGAGAATAAAACAAATTTGTACCAACAGCAAATAGTATCATATAGATGGTGCTGGAATTTGAAGCAAAGTCGTTAATATAAATCAGGAACAACAGTGGACCAAGGTTAGATCCCTGGGGTACTCCATAACTGGTTAACAATAAATCAGAGGTGTGTCCATTACAAAAGACTCTCTGAGATCTATTTTGGAAATAGCTCTCAAACCACCTCAACGGGGTACCCCTTATGCCATAGTGCTCAAGCTTTTTTAACAGTATAGTACGGTTTACTGTGTCGAATGCTTTGGCCAAATCCAGCAGAACCCCCACAGTGTATTCCTTGTTATCAATAGCTTTAGAAAGTAATTCTTCAATACCCAGTAAGGCCATAATAGGGGAGTGTCCGGCTCGGAAACCATGTTGAGTTTGGTGTAAGATTTGTAAGGAATTGATATAGGAGCTTAATCTTACATGCATAATTTTGTCAAGGAACTTAGCAAAATAGGGCAAAATTGAAATTGGTCGATAATTAGTTACGTTTTCTTTACTACCCTTTTTAAAAACCGAAATTACTATTGCAATTTTTGCTTGATTTGGTACCTTGCCATTCCTTAAAGAACAGTTGATGACATCGGCCATAGCTATATCAAGGGGCAATAAGGTCATTGTTGGGAGTGGCAATGTATGGATCAATACCATCGCAGCCTTTAGTGTGGTTTTTTTTCCCTCCCGACTTACATCCATGATCTCAGACGAAGAGGTCATAATCAGTCCCATAGAACCCAACTGGGATGGTGGAAGAAATCTTACATGCATAATTTTTTCAAGGAACGTTGTAGAGGAGGTAGGGATAATTTTATCTAGATCACTTGCAATGCTAGTGAAGTATGCATTAAAGTTATCAGCTATAGATTGTGGATCAGTAATAGTCTGGTTATTTAGGTCCAAGTAGTCAATTTTTGAGTCTTTAGGAGCCGACTTTAAAATGGTTCTTATAAGGGACCAGGTTTGTTTAAGATCAATGTTGTATTTTAAAAATTCTGATTCGTAATAGCTTTTTTCCGAATGAATCAAGTCATAAATGTTTTTTAACGCTTTCTCAAGACGAACTCTTTATTTGTTGAAAAACCCTTCATTTACTTAACAGCAACTTAGAGCATCAAAAAAAGACTAAAAATAAAATCTCATCACATTAATGGGCAGTTATAACAACAAAGAGGTAAAAATATTATTCAAACAATTTCTGTAACTCTTTTATTTTAAATAAGACAGCATGCATAATATTTAACTTTAAATATAACCAGAACAAAAAATTTAAAGCTCAAATTAAAATTTACCCTGCAAATACAAATTTGATGTTTAAATCAAAATTTAATCTGAATAAACAAATTTTAAGTTACAATTAAACTTTAATCTGTACAAAACAAATTTCAAGTTATATTAAAATCGGATTAAACTTTCTCGAATCTTTTCTTGGCACATACATACTGAAAGAAACATGTTAAATAAAAGCTTTAAAAACTCTGGCTTTGCCTTAGAAGTCTTGAAATGCTGCAGAAAAATGTGGCAAAGGTTACATAACAAATTGTCTATGTGTTATCATGATTAAGAGTTTGTCACACAAAGTTAACATATCAGAGGAGTACCAACAAGATTTGTGATATATATGTCAACATGATTGTGAATAATCAACAGAGAAAAAAATTCACAAGATCAAAGATTTACCATGATTAAGAGTTTGTCACACAAAAATAACATGATCAGAAATACCCACGAGATTTAGGAAATGTTTAACATGATCGAGAGTAATCAATGAAAAAATAATTTAACACGATCCACGATTTAGAGCCTCTTAGAAGATTTGATTCCACTTATAGAAACCTAGATCACATTAAGATTAGATTATGGATTAAGTTAAGATTAACAGTAAATTACACCGGATTTCAATAGAGTAACAGTAGAATAGATCAGATTAGGAGAAGACAAAACCAAATCACAAGTAGATAAGATTGACAGAAGATTAGACCAGATTTGATTATAGTACAAATGATTAGATTATGATTAGATCATAAGCCTATAGTAATATTATCTCAGATCATAAATATATTAGATTACCACTGAATGATTATATCATTTAGGAACTTACGTAAGATCAACAGTAGATTTGATTATAATAGCCATATAATAGATTAGATTAATACCAGTTTATAACAAGAGTATCTTAGATCCCAAGTGCCTTAGATTACCATTTGATCAGAATGATTAAGGTTTCACAGGATGATTAGATCAATAAATACTGAGCACTGGAGAGCAAGTTAAGCTTTGCTAATAGATAACCCAGAATTGGAGACATAAAAAATCTTTATCTGAGTCTTATACAAAAAATATGGACATTAACGTGGAATTTAAAAGAGGAAATCTTCCTGTCCCGTGGTTTCGTTCCCCGCATGGCTTAGCGTCGTGCAACGGTCCGTTGTTCCACATAGTAGGAGGCGACCAATGGCTCCAGGTCGAACACAACGGAGTTGGTATCGGCCCATGTGAACCTCTTCTCCTTCATTGGCTGGTACTCCTCTATAATAAACATAATGCATTAATAACAATAATAGTAATAATAATAATAAAATAGTAATAAAATAGTAATAATAATAGTAACAATCAATATTATTATTATAATAATAATAGTACTAATAATAATAATCACAATAATAATAATAATAATCACAATAATAATAATAATAACAATAATAATAATTCCATCGCTTTTGCAAGTTCTTTTATGGATTGCACGACCGAGTCTGAAGAGGGGTAGCCGTTGAGGATAGGTGGCCGTTCCAAAATCGAGATTGGACCGATAAATAATGTTGAAATCCCTGGGGGATCTTCAGTACCTCAGGGCAAAAAATAAATAAATAATAATGATAATAGTAATAATAATAATAATAATAATAGCTTAATGTTAAATGTCAATGTTTCGATAATGAATGTTAAATGCTTTTGAAGCTGAAATGTTTATGGCTTTAATGTAAACTGTTAATGGCTTCATCATATAATCCACCTGATGTATAAGCTGCCTCGAATTCCTCTGGGCTGCTCCAGAAGTTAATGACGAGGAACTCTGGTCCCCATCCTCCCTTGATGTTCATGATATCCCTGGTGGAGACAACGCCGCTGCTCGCTCCCGAGTGGTGCAGGTACCCGCTCGCAACGCTCGAGTAGTCCGTGAGGAAGCGCTCAAAGTCGAGGAAGTGCAGATCGAGGATCTGGATGAAGCGCTTGTTCTCCGCTGAAATAGAACACAATTATAAGCACCATTGTTACATGGAACAATATTATCAGCTATCATTGTTACTATAATTGTTATTATTATGAATTAAAGTGTTAATGTTGGTGCTGCAGGTAGTGTTACTTTTAGTGTTACTGTCAGACCTCCTGCCAGTGTTAGTGCATTACTGACAGTCCTACTTTTAGTGTCATCGTAAATGTTACTGTCAATGTTGTTGTTACTGTTAGTTGTTAGTATCACTGTTAGTGTAACTGTTGGTGTTATTGCTAATGTTACAGTTAGTGCTCCTCTTGGTGCTACTGTATTAATGGAAGCATTACTGTCAGTGCTACAGTAAGTGTTACTGCTAATGTTGTTGTCACTGTTAGTGCTACTCTTAGTGTAACTGATCCTGTTACTACTTTGCTGTGACTGCTCTTGTCAATGTAACAGTAAATGGGACTGTTGGTGTTACAGTTGGACCTACTGTTATCATTATCATGGTGCTATTACTCTTAGACTCAGTGATAGTTAGTGTTGTTTTCTGTGGTGGTAGAGTCATTGGTGGTGTAATAGTTTATCTGTCTATAAAAAAAACCTATGAAGAAAATATGTAAATAAATATAACGAAAAGAATATAAATAAAAATACTAATATACAGATAAAAATAAGAATATAACATAAAAATAATTATATATTAAAATTAAGCTAAATGGAAAGTCATACGTGGCATTTCCGCAACTGGAACGATGACCAGGTCGACTCCGTCCATCCAGTCCGGTTGGCGGATCTCCGGGACACTGTCCTTCCATAGCTGTGCCTCACGGTACGTCTGGAAAGACAGGATCGCAACTCCTCGATCTCTTCGCCAGGAACCCTCAATCACCTGAAGCTGGAAAACAGACGAGAACTCTTATCATATCATCCTCAGAGGAGAAGCCAGATGGTAAAATTCAACCATGGGATACAGTAGTTGAACGGCAATAATCAGAATCCCCATTACTTTCTGTCTTGAAAATGACAATCGAATATGTAATTGTTTTATCATTTTATTGCTTTCAAAAATCTGAAAATTGAAAACGAGGCTTTTAAAATATTCGTTACTTAGTGCTCGGACTCGGTGCCTCTAATGCTCGATAATTGGCATGAAAATGACACTTGGTTCAACCCTAGATAAACACGATAAAACAGACGGCAACCTTGCTCACCCCAAAATTAGCATAGGGTAGATAAACACGATAAAACAGAAGATAACCTTGTTCATCTAATAATTAGTATTTGGACTATGGACACACATATAAAGACAATAAAACCGACAGTAACCTTGCTCATCTAAAAAATTAGCATGGGGTACATAGATAAAGACGATAACCTTGCTCACCCAATAAATAGCATAGGATAGATAAAGACGATATAACAGATGGTAATCTTGCTCATCTGATAATTAGCATTTGGATTATGGACACATAGATAAAGACTATAAAATCGACGGTAACATTGCTCAACTAATAATTAGCATAGAGATACATAGATAAAGACGATAAAACAGACAGTAACCTTGCGACTGAGGCCAGAGACTGCACCCGAATAGTTCCTGTGAACTGACAGGTTCTTCATGAGTGAGTTCTTGCACGCCTGGAACCTCGACAGAGGGAATCTGATGATGACAAAAACCGGTCCCTGCATTCTGCTCTCCATCCTTGCTGTCATCGTAAGTGGTTTTCTGAAAACAATGTATCGAATTCTAGGAAAAATAAACGAAGGCCCCGAAATTCGCCCCTCACAGACTGACGCTCTGAATTTGAATTTGGCCTCAGAATTACCTTAGCAACATAAACACGTGAAACATTAAAGCGTAGACTCATATTTCATAAATAATTTATATACAGTGGAGAAAAAAGTGAGTTACAGGTGTGCATATAAATAAACAATTAAATAAACAATAAAAAAAGCAATTGACACACATGCGAAATTTTCCCTGAAATTGTTGAAAGTGATCGTTTATTGGAAAATGGGTCAATGGGAAAATCTGACAATCCAGCACGTTAGATATACACTCCCTCTACCAGCCTAGGAAACTTTGGAGGCTGTATATAAAAAAATGTGAGAATGACTAAAACATGTCAATTCTATATTAGGGTCTATCAAATCGCTCGGTGCCCGAAATTGCCACTCCTAAAGGCCGGCACTGTCCACTCCAGACTATGGGGCAACCTGTTATCTAAAAAATCTCTCGACATTCCCACTTATTCTTATCTGCGTAACGTTCAAAGATGTCTGCCTGCTTTAATCGTGTGCGTCAAACCGCAACTTAAGTGGACCGTAAATTGAGAACAATTAGGAAACCGCGCCGAAAACGAAGTGCTGATTACAATAATCACTCACAATCAGCGTATCAAGCAACTGGTGCTAATCAGTCGATTAATTCAACACGATTAAGTACCACTGTGGAGAACCTACCTGTCTTCCAAACCGATCAAATCTTCGAAAAGATCGATACACAAATGTCGTTGAGAAGTATTGGCGTCCGTTGACAAGGGCCTTCGTTGCTAGGCAGTCGGTGTGGGGCGCTAAGTTAGAGGGACGCGTGAGCCGTGCTTAGAGCACTGCATGCGCTCTCCTGTGTTTATTTTGGTTCCATGTTGTTTGTTTATTTGATGCTCACGTAATGTTCTGATTGGAAGGCGGGTTTATTCAGTTCTGGCATTTCACTGCCAAGCATGCTAGCCTAGTCTTATGCGTTCTGATCGACCTCTAAGAGGGACATGCCTCTGCAGATGAATGATTAAAAAATCAATAAAACGAGCCATCATTAAAATGCTAATCTGCTGACCCTCAAGAATACGACCCCAGCATCAACTCCGCCTAAACAACCCCAAGGAAGCCTGTGAACAAGTTTACTTAAAATTCCTTCGGTCGCTTGTAAAAATTCCATCCGTATACCTGTTCGGCCTAATTTACCATTGACTCCAGTGACCAATCGCACACAACGCCAGTTACGCCACACTGTTACCATAATGGTGATTAAAGTTTATTATGCTTGACCTATCTGCCCTGCGTAGAAATTGACCTGCACTCATAATCTTTCGTCGTAATCGTAATCTCAAAACTTCCCAACTGTACGCGGCAGGATAGGATCTGTTCAATAAACGCCTTCGTAATCCTATGAAGCAGGTTTTTCCGATATCGTAAACTTCGCATGTCCTTAGTCCGTACAATGACTAGATCGTTAATGTGTAACATAATCTTCCATAGAAAGAAACTGCCAAGCATACAATTTAATCTATGCGCTAAATAACCGTCAGGTTAACCTTTTTCAACTGACCCAGCTAAAATGACATCTGGACAGTTGCGAAACATTTAAATTATTCTACATGCGCATATTTTGACAGTAACTACGATTTCTGGATTGGATATGTTAAAATAGCACGGAAATCGATTCTTAAGTAAAACGGCACACATTTATTTTTTTACTTTTATGGCTGTTGCGACTAAATATGTTAATTAGCGACATTCGGGTGCTTGGTGTAGTAGCGTATTGATGTCGAATCTGGCGGGCAGTTTAGAACGTTTTTAGTTGCCACGTATGGTTCTTTTAGCTATTGTATTTGGCAAACACGACAATAATATCAAGATAGCCCGTCCTTCTGGGTTGCGTAGCTTGACCGGTATGCTTATGTATGTCGTTAACTTTGACGCGTGGTCGCACGGAACTCGAAGTAAACTATCAGTTGCCTGTGTGGTATTTCTTTAGGCTGAAAATGTATTGTCTGGATCGATATGGTGATGGTGGACCAATTCTGACCCTCGAAGTTCCTCTGCACATCAACCATGAGAAGAAGACACTTCTGAAATGGAGCAAACAGTCACTCAGCCATCAACGACTAAGGTGTCACTCCCTGGGAGGTGAACAATTTGTCTTAATTCCGTTAAGATAGAAGTCACTAATTATTGGTAATGATCTGCCTGAATAATTAATAATTAGCAATAATCATTCTCACTAATTTATGTTTAGTGATTATCTTCCTCACTACTTGATAATTAGTAATATTATTCATCACTAGTTAATTATAAATGGTAATTTTCCTCACTAAGTAATAGTTATAGTCTTCCTCACTAATTATTAATCAGTATTAGTAATTATATGCTATTGTCTTCCTCACTAATTGAGAATTAATAATAGTCTTTCTTTCTAATTAATGATAGGTCTACCTCAATAAATTGATAATTAGTAATTGTGTTCTCACTAATAAATAGCCAAGATCTGATTATTTGATAATTAATAACCAGTGTTGGTCTTTAACAGAAGTTCTGCTTAATTAATGTAACTGAGCATTTATATAGCACCCCTTCAAGATATCTACTCAGAGGCGCTCTTTGCATCATTGGCCTAAATGATGTTAAATGTCATAGTGATTGAGTTAAATACATTCTGTTAGCAGAACTCTGCACAGTAAGCTGAAAAGTGTCACCAGTGGTGGGTCCAAGCACACGGGCGGAACCAACCAATGGATTCCCATTAACAGCTTACATATGGATGTTCAGAGTTTCTGGGCCAAGTTTCATTGATGGGTAGTGCAACAGTTAATAACTAGTTATGATCATCCTCTTAATTGGTTATTCCTAGCTTCTCCAGTTCATTCTGGATCACTCCGCTCCTCATCCGCATCGAAACCTTCGGTGGTCGCAAAGAGTTCCGCTGCGGCCGACGTCATTTATGCGCAGACCCCGCTTCGCAGTCCGCTCATAGAACGCGTCCTTGGGACGGAGAGGAAGAAGACGCCGAAGAAGATCCCTCTGACAGTGCAGATGAAAACTCCGCTGCGTCTGCCGCCAGAAAACGCACCCGAAACAAAATGCCTGACAGGGACAAAAGTGCCGAAACAAAATATCTGCCTAATGGCTGACAGGTTGAACAGTTAGTTGCGTCGTTAGTTATTATGGTTATTATTGTATTTGTTATTGTTAATATTATTATTGTTGTTATTATGATTATTTAATTACTGTAATTATTATTATTTTATTGATGTTGCTTCGAATTGGTGTAATCCTCAGGCTCTATGAAACTGAACTAGGGCATGCCATAAAACTTTTACTGATATTATTTTTATTATTGTTATTATTATTTTTTTATTATTAATATTTTTTTTATTTTTATTGTTATTATTATTATTACTATTAATGTTATTATTGAATATTATTTTGTATTTATTATAATGTGTGGACTGACAATAGGTGTTCTTATCCTAACCAAGGCAGAAAATGGTTCAAGATTTCTGTACCCCTAGCCATCCAGAGGATAACCCTACACTGTTAATGGGAAGATGAGACGACGACGAGGAGGTCTGGCCACCCATCCTTGAATGCCGAGGCTAAGAAAATTATGTTCCTAACACTTCATACCCATTGCTCGCTCGAGGCTAGTTTAAGGTACTGTGGTAGTACTAGTTTCAGTTTAACGCCACATTAGCGTCGCCCTCCTTCTTTATCCAGGCTTTTGACTGGTACTGCCAGAATGAAGATCTGTTGGTAGTAGTTTCAGTTTAGCAACACTGATAAGAAAAATCATTTTCATCACCTTCCTTGTTTATCCAGGCTTGGGACTGGCAGAATGAAGATCTTTGGTAGTAGTTGCAGTTTAAAGACTCCTGTGTTGTACCAAAGATCATTAGTGTCGCACTCCTCCTTTATCCAGGCTAGGGACTGGCACTGTTTGAGTGCAAACAGTGGTGAAGTTCTACTGTTATGTGTACTGCCACTTTAATGCTTAGAAGGAGTGTTTAAGTATCTGCTCCTCTTCTTCTGCTTGAAGATATCCTTCTGTCTGTCAATAGGTTTATTCCATCGCGAGCTGCCATGGACAAGGAGTTAGGCTACTTCAAGCTGACACGGTCTACCAGTTCATCATACATCGAGGAACAACTGATGTCCGAAGCGCTTGGACTGAAAGCCGTTGAATCATCAAAGATCCTGCACTTCAGGCAGAACGCGCCCAGGTCGGCAAACGGTATGTTGGGTAAACGTTAATCACCAGGGCCTCCAAGGGAGCGGAAAGGTCGATAGGAAGCTGTAGAAGAGAGGAGCAAATTTATTTGCCAAGATGTTTTGGAGTGATGGCTAATGCATCAAGTCTAGACTGGCTGGCTAGCTGACTGACTGAAAGAGTAAGATATTTCAGTTTGGTATCCATATATAAAGTCTATATTGATTAATTGATTGATTGATGTAAAGAGCAGGATATTTCTGAGTGATACCCAATACATTAAGTCTACATTGATTGATTGATTGAAGGATGATTTCTCTTTTCAGATGCTCATGACGTCATCTGGCCACTCTACAACAGCAACAACGCCCAGGGGGGTTCTATTTCCAAGGCAACCAACGCACGCGCCATTCCTCAGCAGCCTGACCGCGTCCTTGACGCCCCAGATCTCGTCGACGACTACTGTAAGTAGGATCCGCGTCTCTAGATGCTTTTCTGCTGCAGCAACTGGCTGGCGATGTCTTGCCCCCCTGCCCTGGTGTCTACAGTTCAAATCCAAAGGGTGCTAATAGTTGCAGTTTAACAACACTATGTGATAATAAACATCGTTGGCATCCCTCCTCCTTTATCCAGACTTGGGACTGGCACTGTCAGAGTGCAAACAGTGGTGGCGTTACAAATCCCAGTGCATATGTTTTGGAACATTTATTGTGAGCAGTAGGTAGGTAAGAACCATGTCAGGGTCGTTACGTGAGGTCTGCACAGAGGGCACGAACTGGCAGTCGTCGGAGCAATGACTCGGTGTGCTACGGAATGGATTCACTGTGACGCAGAAATAAGAAACGTTTCTTTTGTAATTTTTTATTAATGATTATTGATTTTATTGTTGCTATTGGCGATATCTCCTATAAAACCATTTCTTAGTGGGGTGATTTTCTTTTGGCCAAAATGCTGTAGGCAGCACGGATCATTATTAGTATGAACATAATTATTACTCTTTTTGTTATTATTGTTTTGAACTGAAGTAAATGGAACATTGATATTACTTAGAGAAAGTACAGGAAATTATTATAACTGTTGATATTATCATCATTATCGTTAGTAGTAGTAATGTTACTGCTGTCATTACTATTGTATCTATTATTATCATCAATAGTAGTGGTAGTAGTTTTACTATTGTTATTGCTTTCATTATTTTCTATGTGGTTTTGGATTCGAATTTAGTCATTCACTGCTGTTGTTACTTTTATTACAATTATCATTGCAATTACCAATAGTAGTAATATTACTATTGTTATTGTTATGATTGTTTGCTATTGTCTTAGATCTGAACCTGATCAGTTGGTCATCTTCGAACCTATTGTCTCTGGCGCTTGGTGGCACTGTCTACCTGTGGAACGCAGGCAATGGAACCATCGTCGAACTTTTTGATTTGGATTCGCAGGATGACTACATCTCGTCTGTATCGTGGATGGCGGATGGTCACGTGTTGGCTGTGGGAAACAGCCTCGGTATCGTTCAGGTGAGTCATGGATTGATTGGCATTGTTCAGGTGATTATAGGTAGCCATTTTATTATTCAGGTGAGTCATGAATTGATTGGCATCATTTAGGCAAGTATGGGTAACCTTGGTATTGTTCAGGTGAGTATAGGTGCGCTTGGTATTGTTCAATCAATCAATCAATCAATAAGGCTGTCAACGGGTACCCGCCTGAAGCTGACTGCCAGAGCAATGAACTTGGTTCTCTGATGCCCAACATTCAGTAAACATTTGCAATTCCCTACATTTCCTAAAACATTCCCTACATTGCCTAAAAAAATCTCCGCTGGTCGACGGGTAACCTGACCCGTGATTTCAACATTTTTTGACAGCCTTATCGATCAATGAAACTTGATGTAACAAAGGACTCAATTGTTTAATAGATTTAACACTTTTGCCCTCAGCTTTTATAGTGTAACTTGAAGAGCTTATCTTAAAAACTGGCCGCGTTTTTGTATTTTCTTCCGATAGCTTTGGGATGTGAACAAGGAGAAGATGCTTCGTAGTATGCTGGGTCATGTGTCACGTGTTGGCGCTCTGTCCTGGAACTCTCACATTGTTTCAAGGTCAACCACTCTCACAGTATCTCATTTCTATTATTATCTATCATTACTATTGTTTGATTTCTATTTACTCTGGCTACTCATAGGATGTCTGTATTGTTAGTTATGATTATTTTATGAGTGTACATTATTTTACCCTAACTACTTTGAGGATGTCCAATTGCTGTGTTATTGCTTGATATGTTTATTTTGAGACTGCACATTTTTTGAACGTTCATATTATGATGTGCCTGCAGTGCGTTTGCAAGCCGTTCAATAAAGTACATACTTAACGTACTTACTTACTTCTTATCACTGGCAACACTGATCCTGCAAATTAATCAGTTTTGTCATATATGGTATCTTTCTGTATGTGGCATCTGTTTCTGGAGTTACCTCTGTTCTAGAAGTCGTGTAGGGGTACATTTTGTGGCCATTTTTTTTAAAAACTCACATTTTTGTCCAGGATGGAGTGGGGAGCGCTTTTAAGTAGTTGCCTCGAGAGGGCGCTATATAAATTGTTGAATGAAGGAATGAAAATCGAAATCTGCCTAGACTGCTTAATTTTATCAATTTATTTATTCTGAAATTTGATATCGCCTCCTTCCAACATCTTTTGCTCAGAAGTGCACACGCCTCGACGGCGCAATTGCAGTTGTACTGCAGAGCAGTACAACTTACTGAAGGTATATCATTCTCTTGTTTTTTAGTTTGGCAGTTTGCACACTTTTTTATTAATTTTTTGGTTTTGCCTCAGTTTACAGTAGGAAGTAGTAACTAATGGTAACTAATAAGTACTATATACAAGTAACAGTATTTGTGTTTCTAGTTATGTTCATTGTCATTTTGTTGATACAAAATCCGACGCTCGTTTCCAAAACAGAATATCGGAAAGCCGATTTTTATTGAAACTCGGACCCATTATTTGTCCAAGTTCGAACTATGCCGAACTGTACGAAACTCGGCCAAGTCGAGTTTCCAAACAAAGTTTCGGTTCATCCCTACTTTACATTGCATGACACAGAGTTGACCCGACCTGTCTGTCATGCTTGTTTAGTGGGTCTCGGTCGGGTGCGATCCATCACCATGACGTTCGCATTCAGCGTCACCAGGTGGCGTCTCTTCGGTCTCACACGCAGGAGGTCTGTGGTCTGCAGTGGTCGCCGAACGGAAGGTACCTCGCCAGCGGGGGTAACGACAACATTCTCAACATCTGGGAGACTGTTATGACTGGCGAACCCACCCCTCTGCACTCGTTCAGCCAGCACCAGGCTGCCGTCAAGGTAAGGATGGTGAATTTCGCCAGTGTTCTGACACTGTGTGTATAGTGGTGGCGCCAGTCCCAAACCTGGAGAAAGGAGGAGGTCGGCGCTGATCGTCCTTGTTATAGTCATCAATTTATTGATCCAAACAAATAAAAAGAGTAACATTTTGCCCTACTAGGAACAAGCATTCTATAGGACACAATAAGGGAACCCAGAAGGTAGGATCCAAGGTCCTGTTGGCTAGGGCGTTCTATATAATTATACAATCACTGTTGCCAGATGGTTAAAATTTACCAGAGATTATCTAGTTCAGTGCATTTCTATTATAAGTAGCTTAAAACATGTACAAATGTTATCATTAAACCTTAAAGTCTTTTAAAAAATAAATGGGAGTTAAAACCCAACTATCTGTTCTGTTCAATAATTAATCCATGAGTGTAGCTGGTGTTTAAATAACTGTATGACACAACCAACTTGACACTCTGAACATCCATGCCATCTATCAGCTGTTGACAGGAATCCGTTGTGTGGTTCCACGCTTGTGCGTGGGCCCACCACTGGTGACTCTTTCAGCGTACTGTGCGCTGTTTTGCTACTCGTTGTGACATTATTCATGGAAACTGACATTTAACATTATAAGAGGCCATTATAACAGTGCAGAGAGTGCCTCTGAAAAGTTACTCTGTGTGAGGTGCTATAAAAAAGCATTACAAGGTAACTGTAGTGCACTCAGTATAGAGTATTTTATCATCTTTGGCTAGTTAAAGAAATTCCTGTTGTCGAGGATGTGCTTTGTTGGGTTATTTTTCCAGGCAATTGCTTGGTGTCCATATCAGTCACATCTTCTGGTGAGCGGAGGTGGGTCGGCCGATCGTTTCATCCGATTCTGGAACATTAACACTGGTGTCTGTCTCCGTGGCATCGACACCAATTCACAGGTGACCAGCGCAGATGTTCTGATTGCTATGAGTGTTGCAACTGCTGTAAGATGTTGTAATGTTTAAAAATATTCTAATTACTAAAAAAAAAATTTGTCACACTTAAAGAAAACCTTTCCTTTTATGGTAAAAATGTAAAATTTTTTGAAAGTTTTGTCATTACCATGGAAATCATGCAATGTTTGAAAAGAATGTAATTACCATAAAATGTTGCAGTGTTTGAAAATGTTATAATTACCTTTATATGTTAAAATTCTGTGGTAACGAGTAGTATTATCGTCGACTTGCATTGCATTGATTCACATTTCGGTGTGACAAAAGAGGCGCTATATAAATTGCATTGATTGATTGAACTATTGGCATTGATTGTCTAGACGTTAAATCATTCACTTTTTCCCATTCTTTCCAGGTGAGCTCTATTCTCTGGTCTCAACACTACCCCGAGCTCATCTCCGGCCACGGCTACACCCAGAACCAGCTGACAATCTGGAGATACCCGACAATGGTGAAATGCACGGAGCTCCTGGGCCACACGTCGCGTGTCCTCGGTCTGGCAATGTCCCCGGACGGTTCCACCGTAGCGAGCATCGCGGGGGACGAGACCTTGCGTCTCTGGAAGTGTTTTGAAGTCGACCCAAAGCAGAGAAAGCAGTCGCAGCCAAGAAAGAGCAGCTCTTCCGGAATGCTCGCCAAGGGAATGCTACGGTAACGACAATGAACTGTTGGATATGATGAACGTTGTAATAGCCATAAAATGATTGTGTTAATTGCGACTCGTTACAGTTTGTAGTCGCTTACGCACTTCCTGTTTATGTGTCGTTATACGCTGTCTTTTATCAATAGAAGTTAACTTGACGCAATGTACAAGAACTCCAGTGCAGTACTAAATAATTGCTGCTTCCGTTTGATATGAACTACAACGTAATGACTTAATTGCGACTCGTTACAGTTTGCAGTTGTTTTACGCACTCCGGGTTACGTGTCGTTTTACACTGTTGTTTTCGCCAGTGATAATAACTTTACGCAACGTACATAAGCTCCAGTGTTGCACGAAATGGTTAAACGTTGAGCATTATTCCTTGTTATCTACAGCTTTGTTTGCCTGCTGCATCATAGGATGTGCTGTCCACAACTTTGCGCACTGTACCTGACAGAATACATTCGAAGTATGTGGAATTCAAATGACTATATCATAGATTTGATATTTGAGCGCATCTTGGTAGTATTCCTTAATAAGCGATTGTCGAATTGTGTAATCAATCGTATTGTATACATGAAAATTTTCTGCACTGATCGTAACAGCATCGTCAGTGCTTATTAATCAGTGATAGCCTGCTTCTTTGAACTCAACATCTTCTGAATATTTGCCTGATATACTAGCCCTGTTCTCGCCTTCCAAGTTCCGGAGACGTCTTAACACTTTCCTCTTCACTGTCCAAGGAACTGACCCCAGTTGAGATTGGTGCTATATAAATGTTCTATTACATTACATGATGTCTTGATTTCGTGCACTGTTCGTCGATTCCACGGCACTATAAAAGTAATAAATAGAATCCCGATAGTTAAGGTCCATTGTTGTCGTGCAAATAGTTAAGTATGAAAAGCAAATAACCAACAACGTGAAGATGTAAAATGTTGAAATTCCATGGAGTAATTTGCCAAATACTTACAAAGAAGCATTTAAATACTTTCAGTGACAATTTAAATTAAATGCAGACGTAAGCTGTTCTGTATTCAATAGGTTAGAGCATTCTCCACTGCTTGCGGTCCAGCAGGGCCAGTCTCAAGTCTGGATAAAGGAGGAGGGCGATGCTATTGATGATCTTTGTTATCGCAGTGTCGTTAAAACTCCAACTAACTTAACCTCGTACAGATTACTGTGCATTATGGGCTATGAACAAGTCATTCACTCAATTGTACTGCTATCCATTGGCCTTTCGTCATTAGCCATCAATTTGTGATTACTAAGTGACATATAATTGGTGTAGTTTTCTTGAACATCCTGCTGTGTACACAATTTTCCTGTTTGTACTAGACAAATGTCTTTGGTGGTATATTTTGTGATTTTAATAATTGCCGACAACCTTTGAATGAATGGTGTAAAATTCTATAGGAAGCACTGATATTTTCTTTGGGGTTAAGTGAAATCAGTACTAGTTATATTAGATCTACTGGACATAAATATTAGAATTACTGGATATATTATTGATTTCCATTATTGATTTCCGTTAAGTATAACTGACTTGGATGTTGTGAGCAACTAATGTCTCGAGCACTGTGATAGTATGCAGTCCATAATGGATGATCATTCTGATAAGGGCAGCATAACAGTTTCTCTGGGAATAGTTTGAAAGCAAAAACGAAAAATGCACAACAGAAAAAGTCTCTACAAGAACACCGCAACAGTCCAACTTAAGACAAACGGAAAATTCGTCTCATTCATTTTCCGCCTCTCAACACCACTCCCAGTTCCAAAGCATATCCAATTGTCCATGCTGACCACATCCTATGGTTCCATGTCCAGCTGGAAGGCTGGAAATTTAGCCCGTGACGGGTGGATAAGATCGGTCAAGAAATAAATGGTGCCAGCCATACCTGGAAAAGAAAAAAATTAGCATCATTTTACAGTACAACCTATGAATAATATTGAAAAGTATTTGACGTGTTGGCCAATCAGTGACTGTCCTTTCTGAAACACTGCGGGCGATGTCTGTGGTCGGCCACATGTGATGAATGAAATGACATTCGGAAGGATAACGTTGAACGAATAATCGCCAAAAAGTTCATTGGTTCATCTAAATCTTTGTCGGTCTGGTCAAAAAAATCTTCTTTTGAAGACATTTATTTCAATTGCAATTCTGTATATTAAGTCGTTTTATTTTGTTAACAAAAACAAACATGACTGCCAATTTATCCTGCAAACGTCCCGGATGTATTCACACACATAATTTAGGTCAATGACCCAGATTTCGTTGGCTTCATATACGTTCCATATTAGTCCCAGCTACAATACATTGTACAGTAACATGATAGTGTCGTCCTTGTAAACTTCAGAAATGTGCCCTGAACCTGTGCAAACATTAAATGCAAACCCCAATTATAAGATATTACTTGGAAGCTAATCGCATGATGCATCAAACACCAGTGTTGTGTAAAGCATACAGATAATGCAGACGAACCTTCGAAGAGCGAGTAGGGTCGGTCTGGGGTACGACAGCCGTGCTTGTCGTAGTCGAAACACCATTCCGCAAACTGTTTCAGAAACAAAACATCGGCAAATTTTTTTACTCCACTCCTTGAAACGCTTTGTCGGTGGTCGGTCCAACTACCCGACTCTAAATAAGTAAGCATGTTCTTTATTTAACCAATCACATATGCGCACTTTGCTTTACAGCAATTTGAAAGGTACAGCACTCTAATTAAAAATAATTTTCACCTTAAATTGCCTGCCGGTGGAATAACACGAGAGGTTGGGGTTTGACTCCCCGCAATTGTAGAAATTTGTGTTCTTTCTGTACCCCTTAACCACCGATTCATTTACCTTTGTGGCGCGGTACAGGTGCTTCGGATTGTGGGTGAGATTGTAGAGTGCCAACATGCCGTAGGCGTTGCCCGACACCCCATGGCAGATGCCGTAGCCCTTACGGAGCAACCCCCTCGACCAGAGCACCTCGCCACAACCTTTGGCCGCATCCAGGTACCTTTGATCACCAAAGACCTGGCAGAAACCAACAAATCGCATTCGAATCAGTCGTAAGGTTTACTAGAGGCGCTCTATAAAATGCTTACGTACAATACAAAAGGTTAAGGTTTAAGATCAAGTAAACCAGTGTTTCCCAAACTATGGGTCATGACTAAAAAGTGGGTCACCATGTTTACAAAATGAAACTGTTCTCTTGACCTTCTTTGTTGTATTGTCTATAGTATACTCCAATGAGTAGAGTCTAGCCTAGTCTTTTCAGTAGGCCTAGGCCTATATCGAGTATATTCATTATACAATGCATGCATTGCAAATTGACGTTGAAATGCTAATTAAATTTTAACACAATATTGTTCACCATTGTGATGTGGATCCCGGGCATTCAAACATTCTCGGAAGTGGGTCCCACGACTTAAAAGTTTGGGCAACACCGAAGTAAAAGGTTCAATCACAGCACTTGTTTCCAAAAAGGACTCGTTAAGCCAGTCCCAAGCCTGGATAAAGGAGGAGGGCGACGCTAATGGTCTATGTTATCACACAGTGTTGTTAAACGACAACTACCGCTAGAGGCAGCAGTGGTAGTAACATTAGAGATGCTATGAATATTCATTTTTATTATTATCATTATGTTCGTCGTCATCAGCATCATTATTATTACTATTATTATCATTATTTTTATGGGCAGCAGTACTATTAGTAAAAGTGGTAGCAGATATTGTATACTATATTCATAATTATTATTAAAATCACAATATCTTATCATTAGCATCGGTAGCAGCAATAATAATAATATTAATAACAATAGTAATAACAGCAGCAACAGATTTAACGACTGTAAGACTGGTAACCTTGTACGCTGCAATGAACATGTAGATCCAGCCTGGTGCCCCGTGACACCAATGGACCAGTCTGTCCCCTCCGCTGCTCCCAATGGACGACGGGTAATTCCCGGACGGATACCTCAGGGTCATCAGGAAGTCGATAGTCGGACGAACATATTCCGATAGGTACTTCCTCAAAGTGGAGTCGGAAACCTTATGCGGAAGAAAAGCATGTCAGACGGAAACTGGAAGATTTCATGTTTTCTAAAGTTATATATTGTAGTAATGTAAAGTAATGCGTTTAAGATACTTAAAGTAATGTATCGTAATCAGAATGAGAAACTTCGATTGCATATCTGAAGCAGTTATCACTAACAATTGCTCAGCATCATCGATTGATGTATTTTCATTAGATAGTGGTGCCAAATAAATGAGTAATGATAGTAATATAACAATAATAATAATCATAATAACAATAAAAATCATAAAAATAATAATAAAAAATAACAATAAAAATCATTAAAATAATAATAAAAATAAGAAGCCGAAGAAGAATGCTAAAAAATATTGATATAATAGTAATAATAATAATAATATAACTAATAATAATAATCATAATAATAACAAAGGCTTTTCCCTTTAACTGATAGCAGTATCAGAGAGAGAGCATAATATTCCACCTGCATCAGCATGTACATAATTCCTGTGAGTCCGTGAGCTGCTCCGAGGTATTTCTTCTCGTGCCATTCGTACATGAGCGGCGAGTGACTGCGTTCCTGCACTGCAAGATGCCTTCCTGACTCAACGATTTTTCTGAAAACCTCGAACAACAAAAACAATCCAACTAAGCTTTGCACATATTGAACCCACTGGATAGAATCGCCTTGAGAGAGACAGACAGACAGCAGGAGACTGACAGAGAGAGACAGAAAGACAGACAGACAGATAAAAACAGACAGACAGAGGGAGACAGACAGAGAAAGGGTGAGACAGACAGACAGACAGACAGACAGACAGAGGGAGACAGACAGAGAGAGACAGAAAGACAGACAGACAGATAAAAACTGACAGACAGAGGGAGACAGACAGAGAAAGGGTGAGACAAACAGACAGACAGAGGGAGACAGACAGAGAGAGACAGAAAGACAGACAGACAGATAAAAACAGACAGACAGAGGGAGACAGACAGAGAAAGGGTGAGACAGACAGACAGACAGACAGACAGACAGAGGGAGACAGACAGACAGAGACAGAAAGACAGACAGACAGATAAAAACAGACAGACAGAGGGAGACAGACAGAGAAAGGGTCAGACAGACAGACAGACAGACAGAGGGAGACAGACAGAGAGGGAGAGAGACATTTATTATTATTATTGTTAAACAAACCTGCGAAATCCTGTCCTTGTAAACAGTCTCTGATCCCAGGTGCTTCTGAATAAAGAGAAGAGAGAAGAGAAACCCTGCCCGGCCAAAAAGAAGCTCATCTGGAAGGCTGTCATCTTGCAGCGTCATCTCATAGATCGACAAAAGCCTGAAACACGGCAAGTTAATTATTATGGTGTTGGTGGTAATTGAAATTTAACTAAATTAATTAATAAATGAATAAATAAAAGAAAATAATGAATAATTGAATAAATAAATAAATGAATGAGTATGCCCACCTGCTGAGGGCCTCCTTTGTTTTATTCGGATGACCAGAAGCGTGGTAAATGATGGCTGCAACCGCCAGCGGTCCAGCATCCCCACAGAGGAAGGAAACGCCTCGGTGTCTCATGTGTTGCGTGGCGCCATCTATGTACCACAGTGCTTTCTCCAGATAGGCATCCGCATCTCCATACCTGAACTTCCGATATAGATGATAGTACATGAGCGCCACACCTGTACACAACAGTGACATCACAACTGACGACAATAGAATCGCACCCAAGAACAATAGAATCACACCTTAGAACAATAACATCACCCCTAAGAACAATAGAATCACACCTTAGAACAATAACATCACCCCTAAGAACAATAGAATCACACCTTAGAACAATAACATCACACCTGAGAACAAACTCTGCCACTGCCTGCATTCTGGTATTGCCAGTCCCAAAATGGGCTGTAGGAGGAGAGCAGTGAATGAATAAATATGCTAATGATCCTTGTTATCACACAGTGTTGTTAAACTGAACCTACAACATTTTAATAAACCAATATAAATTATTCACAACCATAACTTTACAAACAGAAAATATATGAATTATAATTATTATTTTTATAGCAAGTTTATAAAGCGCCCCTTCAAAATTGGTTACTCAGGAGCGCTACTTTGCTCATACTGCTCACCAGCTGTTCCTGTATAGACAGAGCTGTCCTTCCAGTCGACAGATTTGCCATACTCCACTTCCAACTTTTCCAGCAGTTGGATCACTTTTGATGCAAGTTTTTCAGCAAACTTCTTATCTATCTAAACTCAAGAATCACACATATGCTAGTAACACCAGGTAAACAATCCAACCCCATACTCCTGAGTAGTTTAATTAGTAATATATGTTAATAAATAATAAAAAGTATGAAGACCACATAGGGAATGGACAGATGAACGCCAACATTTTCTGTCCATTTAAAACGTATAATGATGAAAACATATGAGTGTCGGTTAGGGTCAGGTTAAGCATTGTGAGGGTCTGTTTAACTCTGTTACGGTCAGGTCACTTAGGGTCAGATTTAGGGTTAATGTCGTTTTTAAATATCAAAATGCGACATTATCATTCTAATTATCATCATGATTTGTTTAATCTGTATCATTAAACAGGCTTTCTGGCCCACCATTGCCACAAAGGCCAAGAAATACGTATACCCATGAAGAAAAACGAAATCACAGAATTACACACAAAAGCACTATCAATCAATATCCATAACGACCTTGCCCTGACATCTATATCTACAAACTGCAATAACCCAAAAACTAATCCTAACCAACCCTCACGAAGCTTACATTTTAATACATTAGCGAACAAATTAAACTGAATATTTTACTAGAACAAAATTTGGCAGTCAGATAAAAACAAGCACCCTGAGTATTACTGCTCTCGCAATCCTATAGTAATCTCTAAACTTCTAAAGGAAACACCATCAAAAAGCCAAGCACGAGGCACCATTTCATTAACGCGCGCTGAGTCAAATCAAATGGGATGACGCCAGAGGGGTCAGACAGGGCTCTTCTATCCTGTAATCACCGTTCTGCTAAAACCGGCTCATAATTCATTTTAATTTATTTTATGGGTGGTAAAATCATTAATCCCTATTTATCATTTTATTATTCCGATTCGCAGAAAGTTGTTTGCTAAACGCGAAGGCGCTATATTAAGGCCCAGATATCGCTACTTACTATGTATTCAGTTTGAACATGCACATGATATTTGCATATTTACGTAATATTATGTATTTTGTATTTACTTCTCCGTTAGATTCGAGTAATATTTGCTCATTGTAGTCAGAAAAATTGTTCGGAAATTCTCGAGTATCTTCCATGACGTTAAATTTGAAGTTTTTCAGCGATGGAAACAACCCGAGACTTGAAGTCAAAGTAGAGCGTTCTTCTTGTGAAATAATTGCAGCAGAACCCGCACGTCGTCATTTAAATTCGTGCAGGCAGGCATAGAATTAAATACTTAATTGAAATTTTACAAATAAACTGCCTTCGTTTCTGTTATTTATTGTTTTATTGTATTCGCATACTCGATATTTCTATAGCGCCTACATAAACAGTCGCTTGAACCAGCTTAATCGCAGGCGCTTAATCAAAACAAAATAAACAGGCAGACATTAAGACGGCTAACTCAGATGGATGGTGCTTAGAGTTTGATCCGTCGATCGCTTTTTAGTTTTCTTGTGTTATTTCGTTTCTCTGATCGCTATCTCTGTTGTTAGTAATGCGTTTCTATCTGACTATAATTATCTTTGTCATAAAAGGCGATTTTCGTCGTTCTCCCTCTGACTTGAGACTGGCACCACCCGAGAAGGGGCATTGGAGGATCCTCAACCATCCTCTAGCCCTTATAAGTCAGTAAGTACGCGAAAAAGTTTGCTTGTGCCTTTTACGTAGTAATTGCTTGTTAACAAAGCTTATTATAGTCCAATACCGTAGTGTTCAACGTTCTGAGCTGTCAACCTTGAGGCTCGTGCTCAAAACTACGACAGAACAGGGAGATATTCTGAGACTACTGCTCCATGTACTTGCGTCCCCTAGCGAAATCTATGATCAAACCAACGAATAATAAGGTAAGAGAGACTGCCATCCGCCCTCGTTATGACGAAGCTAAGAAAATTAAGTTGCTAAATAGCACAATGGTTGAATAAGCTGAGGTTTATATCCCGTCATTAATTGAACTTTTTTACTGCGATATTATAAGCCTTTATTAGTTGTACTGTGCATGGTCAATGTTTGTTTGTACATGCCGTGCGATTACAGGCGTTCTTGTTAAAGAAAAATAGGCCCTACTTACTTTACATATAATACCTAAAGCGACAGTGGTCTTCATATTGTAGCTTAGGGTCTAAGCTACTGAATTAGCGGGTTAGAGAAAGTGTTTGGATGCAACACGAAGCTTCATAACTTAAACGGCTGTCAGACGACTAGAAATGCGAAGACTTACATTACATTATTTACACAATCGACGCCAAAGGCCACTGAAGTCGAACAAAATGTCGCTAAGCGCTACCAATAAGGCAACAGCATTGGTAGTGGCGCGTTTGCAAGAAATGGGGCGCTGGGTGTAAATATCTTTGGGTCCATCAAGATCTGAACATGTAGGCTAAGGCTAGGCCCTAGGGCTCTAAATGGTAATCGCGCCTCTGATTATTAGACTCCCTTAAATCAGTTTTCTGTGTCATCACTTAAGCTCTGACTCCAGTGAATTGGAGATAACGTAAATATGCGGACATTTATAACTCCTTTGACGATTTTCTTGACACGCATTTTTTACATTGTAGTCCCTATAGACATATGTTGCAAATTAAGTGAGGCTTAGACAGTACGTAGTTTCGTTGTTATTTTATTTTAACTGTTTTCACATGCAAGTCTCTCACTCACGACTGCTCGGCCTCAGTGTCATCGTCTGATGCTTTTGCCATTTATAGGGGCGATAAAGTCAACTGACACAGGTTATGCTACTTCAGAAATATCTTCCTTTAAAACATTTTATTTATAGGTCTATTGCACGTGTTATATATATATATATATATATATATATATATATTGGCCTATTATACTATAGGCCTAAATTAAGTCGTTATGTAACAAAAGCAAGCGCGACTGTCGATTTGTGCTGCAAGAGTCCCGGATGTAGTTATATACTTAATCTATGTCAATGGCCCAGTTGTCGCCGGCTTCATATCACTTACATATATTAGTCCCACATGGAACCGTGGCAATATTAGGCCTATAATATAGGCCTATATTATGTAAAATGCAAACTATCGAAAACAATCCACGTGTTATATTCTGAACGATGAAATCAGACGCGTCAATACACAGAAAGTTCAACAATGCAAAAATAATGCCAATCGAAATAAATGCCTTGAACTGGAAACATTTTCAGCTGCTTCTTAATTAAATATACACTCGACAATGTACAAAAAAACGATAGGTCAGAGGGAGGCAGAGTCGTTTGAGGCCCACAAATATGATACTGAAATAATGGTTTGTTAGAATCATATTGCTGACACATTTTGTCTGTTAGTGCCATCATAGCTGGCGTTGGTATATTTGTCAAGAGTACTTTCAATGCGAGAATGTTCTTTGACCTTGTTTAAATTTGATACTATTGTTTATGCATTATGTAAGCTAATGTGCGTTTGCTGGTAGTCTAATAAAGAATATTCTTACTTACTTACTTACTTACTTACTTACTTACTTACTTACTTACTTACTTATATGCGGCAGACAGCGATTGGGATGACGTATTGCAATGCTTATTTCTAACTTCTGTAGCGCCTGAGGCACAAGTTATGAACCGATGAGACACCAAAGCCACAGCCAGGCCAAACTTTCCCGGGATTACTTTCCGCTACGACAGACCGAAGTGGATAGGCATTCAATCATTCATTCATTCATTCAAAAATTTACATAGCGCCCGTTAAAGGTAACTACACAAAAGTACTCCCAACTCCAGCCCGGACAAAAAGGTAAGTTTTCAAATAGCTAAAAAGTGCCAGTACGCAGGGCCATACCGAGCTATATAATTGCGCCCTGATGTGCCTAGCATCGATCTGGCGCCCCCACATTTTGAAAATAGTGCATTTTATGGAATAATAAGTTTTTCCATCCTGAAATTGGCGCCCCTTCCACATTTGTGCCCTGGGCCACTGCCCCGCTGGCACCCCTCGGTACGGCCCTGTCAGTACGCCTACGCTATTTAAGGAACAGTCAGCAATTAGTGACGCGCATCTTAATTATCTAGCGGCGGGGGAAGCACTCATGTGCAGTAGGCATCAATATAGATATAGCCGCGTATTACTTAGATCAGTAGGGAAGAAAAGAATGATGGTGCCTCGATCATTCGTCTCTGAAACACCCTCCAACATACAATAATAGCCATCTCCAAGCTTCAATATCGCGCTGCAAATTCCCGTTGCACCATGAATAGCAAGCATAAGCCTATATCTCTATAGCAATTGATGGGCAAAATAAATAAACAAAACAGTAGCTCAAATGGGTAATCCATTATATTAAAAAGATGTTATAATTTATTAACAATCAAGAAATCACGGACATTTATCTCGCAATAAATCGTTTAACATGATTTTTTGGCGTTAGGTTTTCTCAAACCATTTTATATGAATACTTAAAATTATTTCGATCAGCCTCTGGATTTGTGTAATCTGACGTTGTCAAAGCCGGGAGCACGTCGTTTCGGAAAGTTCGTAGAAGAGGATGTAGGCGTCTGAGGTGCAAACCTCTGTGTTCGAAATCGGAGTCACCCTGCATTTAAAAGACGAGGGTAATGCAATACTGTTACTATTACAGTATTACTGCTGCTATTACCGTTGTCATCATCGCCATCGTCACAATAGCTTAAACTAGAGGCCTAATTATAAATTACAATTATGATAGCCTTCGCTTAATCCATTGATTAAAATAGCCATCTGTCGATTAATTATAATTATAAGTAATCGATCGATTAATCAATCAATCGATCAATTTGTCAACCAGTCAGTCAATCAATGCATGCACACATACATTCATTCCTAATTAATACATATGTATTAATTAGGAATAAACTTAAACTCGGTTCGGAACTCGGCGAGTACTCGGCATAAACTCGGACTCGGTCAAACAATCAGTTCGAGTATGAATCTTTCAGATTTTCTGTTTTGAAACGAAAATCTGATTTACTTATTTACAAAGCGACAGTTGACCTGACAAAAATCACAAATACTGTTATTTTTATTTACAAAACGACAATCGACCTAATTAAAAACCCAAATGTTGTTGTTATTTTTATGCTTACTAATTACAACTTCCCAGTATAAACTAAGGCAAAACAAATAAATTCACAACAGTTGTTCAAACTGCCAGACTCAAAAATCAGGAGAATGAAACTTTTTAGATATTCGATACTCGGACTCGGTTAATTTGAACACGCAATAATCAGCAAGAAATTCAAACTCGTATCTAAATATTTATATAGCGCCACAACTGGTGCCAATGTGGTCCTCGTGTACTGACCTGGAGTCATTGAAAGAGTGCCATTCAGAGGAGTATGGGTTCTTGGCGAAGGTCGTGTAATGTCCGTTCGATGGAGATCCCAGATGATTGGAAACAGCATAGAGGTCATACATCATGGGAGCAGAATCTGACGAAAAGAAACGATAATCACATCATAGCATAAGACAGAACAGAACCCATCTACAAAAACAACCCCTTCCCAACCCTAAAACACACCCCCAAGAGCACAGAATCCAGTTCCGTTCAATCTGCTACTTTCCTATCTTTCTCTCAACCCAAATCCCTTTGACTTGCATGCATTATTGTATGCGCTTCGAAGCGCTCAGAAAACATGGAGCTTCTTAAACTTTCCCAGACAGCAACTACCACAACCGAAAAGACGCGAAGGACGACCAAAACCAATTCCCTAAAGACAACCATTTCGTCCACAATCAAATTGTTATTGCAATAAAAGGAAGTGAATTATGGCATATCTCTGCCAAACAGTTATCTAGTCAAAATTCGGAATATCATTGCATGATATTTAGTTGATAACGAAGTAATCTACATGTAGGTAGGCCTTTGGCTAAAATGCTTAGATCCATACTACATAGCACCAACAACGTTCGTCCCCGACTGGCACTTTCTGCTGATTTTCATTTCCAACTATTTGGCCTGCATAGTCGGCAATAAGTTTTTATAAGGTTCAAGGCACTGTTTGTAACTCCTCCATCGCAAATTACGCACAGGCCTTTATAATAAACTCTTTCATCATACGTTAACGGTTAGCCCAATTGAGACAATTTAAAAATGCTCAAATACAGTACAATGCTAAGACTGTGCATAAAGTCGAACCTTCGTCGGCTGAAAACCGAGACAAATCCAGGGAGACGAGAGGACAGTTGACGAAAGTTGATAGTTTTGTCCATTGGTTGTAACCCTGACGAAACCGTTTCAAGTCTACGATCATTGGGTTAAGGAAGCACAATCTACGCAATCACTCAACGCATTACGGAGAAGACATATGGCGCCCACAGATTAACCATCATTCAATCAATCTATCGTTTGGATAATCAATTCAATCACCTCAATAAAAAATCAAACGAATCACTCTACCAATCAGCCATTGAATCAACCGACATCTATTAATCAATCAACCAATTGATCGATCGATTTGTCAAACGACAAATCAATCAATGGATCAATTAGTCAAATCAATCATACAAATTCAATCAGTAATCAGATCCAATCAATGAATCTTTTTTTTTCAATCCACCAATTTACGAAGCTAGCTTTGACATCGTTTATTGTCAACAGGAAGGATACGTAGTATGAGGACTTGAGGGAATTTCTGGATCGTCAGTGACTTTGTGAATGTCTGTCGGCTCTTACAACCATCGCACTTCTGCAACAGGAAAAATAATTGTTTAACCCCCTGAAGTATATCACCAACGTAATTATGCAGTCACTTACATGTCGGTCAATTGTATATCGGTCAATTGTATATCGGTCATTTGCATATCGGTCATTTGTATAATCGGTCATTTGTATATCGGTCATTTGTATATCGGTCATTTGCATATCGGTCATTTGTATAATCCTTTTTGTGGCCAGTCCAATTTCGATGAAGTCTTTTTGTTCACGTTTTCTATCTTGAAGACAGCATAAATAAATATTCAATCAATCAATCATAAATATTTGATATATCGCAATATTAGCACAATACAATACATAGATGATAATATGTAGATTATGACACATGAATTACTCAGATAGATGTCTCATATAAATGACAACATACAGATGACTCACATAGATGACAACATATAGATGACTCGCATAGATAGATGAAAGCATATAGATGACTCTTATAGATGACAACATATAGATGATTCATGTAAATGACATCATATAGATGACAACATTTAGATGACTCACCGGTTGTTCCTCTCCGTCGAGGATTTCCTCCTCAGCGAAAATCTTCAAGCAATCCTCCAGAGCAACGTGAGGAGAAGACTAACAAAAGGAAAACATATCGATTGTTCCACATGGACGACACTTTAAACGTTGAACTATCACAAAAACATAGTTTTGATGGTAGTGAGAATTAACGTGTTAGCAGAAACCAAGGCTGAAATTGCGATGGTTTTATGGTTGTAACCACTCAGGGCAACTCGAACCAGGAAATCTTTACAGGATTCATAGATTAATCGATTGATTGATTGATTTATTGTTTGACTGATTGATTGATTGATTGCTGATATTTCTATCGTCAGCTACACTCGGGAACTACCTTTTCGATTGGTTAGAACGGTCGCCATGTAACGCGGAGAGTATGGGTTCCTTGTCTCCTCCTCTGAGATGGTTACTGTGTAGAGACCTTGAGCAAGTCATTCACTCTTAGTAGTAGCACTTAATAAATGAGAAATAGTGTATTAGTAGTAGTGGCAGTAGTAGTGGAAGTATTAGTAGTATTAGTAGTATGGGAAGTAGTGGAAGTAGCAGTAGTAGTAGTGGTATAAGAAGGTGAAGTAGTGGCAGTAGTTGTATTACAAATAGCAGCATAGTAGGTAGCAGTATTTGTAGCGATAGTAGCATCCGTAGCGCAGTGGTAATAGTAGTAACAGTAGTATATGTGTTTCTTTACCGTTGGGATTGGCAGGGATAGGTCAAGAAACGGTTCGAATGTGTTAGAAACGTTTCCACAGTTTGTGCAACGGAGAGAGCTACGCATGTAACCCATGAAGATATCTAAACAGACGAACACAAAGACAAACAGCAATCTATAGCAATACTAAGTCTAGGGATGATGAGTGATTTTTGGCATAACAATAATTATGAAATTGCAGTGGATTTAAACTTATCAACTAATCAGTTGCAGCGTGCATAACAGCTGTGAGTTACGTTATTAACTTTTCAAATGAGTCATTTTTATACCTACAATGGTGGAAATGTTTATTGCATCACCCTGTGATCAAAGCTAGAGGTGGTACAACGAAACATTAAGACGGAATGAGTAATGGTTTTTTCTTATTTTCCTCCTGAAAATACGTAAATGACGAATTTTATGCTTATTTACACAAAAATTTGAGTGTATTTATTAAACAAATGACATCAATTGTCTTAAACCGACTGTTAGCATTTTGCAGGATGTTAAAATGATCATTTCATCCACTGTATCAGATGATAAATTAATTATCTTAATTATGAAAGATTCTTGTTGATTCGATACTAACCAACGATTTTGCTGTTTTCGCACTGGTTGAACCGGTTCCACAGTTCCAGCGCCTTCACCGATGGTCTATTTGTAACAACAATACATTGCATACGTAACGCAAGGTAATGTAGCCAAAATGTAAAGTAATGAATACAATTCCATGTAGTAATACATGTATGCGAATAAAATGAATTGGTTCTACATGCTTGCGGGTGCCTGCCACTGATTGACTATCGTTATTAACACTGGCACAGATTTAAAGAAATTGATCAATTAAACTCCAAAGTTTGACTTCCGATTAATTTGATATCTGTTGTGTAAAGCGTGAAAAACACCTAAAAATTATTATGTTAAATTCACTTTGACAGGGCTGAAAATTTTAACGATTTATTAACCGATTCATCGTTTAAAACTTTAATCGGCTAATTATCCCATTTCGGAGTAAAGGATCAAGTAATACAATTAATTAATTAATTAACTATTACTACAACGACAATTACTACAACTATTATTATTAATATTTTTCACTACTTTTTTTACTACGATTCAATTTAATTAATTAATTTATTCATTAATGTAGAGGTAATTACGCCAGGTGGTCGAGATCGGCGCAACCTCGGTCGATGTATCGCTGCCTCGTTCGTTTGTTTGTTCGATTCAAATCCTCATGTAGTCCTTCGAGTAGATAAATAAGGAATTCCTCTGCGTCCTGCTGACTGTAAACACAGACGGACGGATCAATGCACAGCCACACCAACACCAGCAACAACTCGCATCTCACGCTCCACCAATCATTCGCACATGCCAACTCTTTCTTCCACACAGCGCAATTTCAATTTTAACTGAACAGTCACCGCTGTTGATTGTCCTCAAGTAAAACGATATTCTTGAAAGTGTGGCGATCAGAGGTTCATAGCGCTTATAGAACTCCTCGACTGTTCGCTTTCTGGCAATGCCAGTCCCAAGTCTTGATAAAGAAGGAGGGCGACGCCAATGATCCTTGTTATCAACCAGTGCTGTTAAGCTGCGACTACTACTAATAGGTTTATATCAGGATGGAACAAGGTCAAATTGATCTGCAGACAGGAGAGGGTAAAAGGAGACATTTAGCACCAATATATCGAAGAGGTAGACAGAGTAGAGTTCTTAGGACTGAGACCCGTACTTTGTATTGGATACGAGAGGCAATGGAAGGCCGTTATAGAACATTAGTCAAGTAGGCACATGCAGAAGGCGTACCCAGCGCTCAGTAGCTCACCTATATCCGACGAATCGTTTGGCAAATCTTGCGATCTGGCTTTTGAATTCGTTGGGTGAAACGAGTTCGTTTCCTCGCGAAATTGACTCCATGAGCTTTGCATAGGCTGCAGAAAATACAACGAAATGCAGGTCATCAACACACATGCAATTTCCAACATCCGAGAGTCTCCGTATCATCATCATTATAATAATTATTATCGTATTCTTGTCATCTGCAAAATACGCCGCTTACAGTAATGGAAGGGGGCGGCTGAAAGAGGATGAAAAAGGAAATCCAGTACACAGTGAAGTGGCTGCATTGGACATGTGAACCTGCCAAAAGGCAGTAAGCTAAAAAAAGCACTCAGCCGGCGGTTCGAAAATGGAGATAGAATAGGTATTATAGATTCCTTGAGTAGGCTTATATTTAGTAAGTAGGTGAGTAACTGAGTAAGTAAGTCGGGTAGAAGGCAAGTGAATCAGTGATTCCGTCAACTGCGAAGAAGTCGCATGAATGTATTGATTCATTGAATTAATTTATGCATGTATATTTTTTGATACAGCGCTTGACCCAGATAAAGGTCAAAAGTTCATCAGGCAACAGACTAGATCAGCTACTGCGTCAGCGTCTGTCCACCTGCATTCTTTACAACCGGTCTATATGTCCAAAATTATTTCCTCTGGCTAAATTTAAACCCAAATGTATGAATCACCGCCAACTGAATCAACAACTTGTGTATTATTATAACTTACTTGCTGACTGACTCTCATGGTGATTCATTTTCACTTGCTAACCTTAGTCAAGGCAGAAAAACTTGACGACTCACTCAAGGCAAAACTATCACTTATTCAAGCAAAGGCAAGATTGCGGTGATCGATATTGAAGACGAAACATGATAGATTAGCTAAGGCTGACAAAAGAAAGACAGCTCGCTATTATCAATTAGTCGACTGAGCTATTCACCAATCGCCAACATAGGAGGCCTAAGATAAGATAACATTCAATAGTCCAGCAATGTTGAACTACTCCAGGGTGGACGATTATTTTAAGACATAGAATCATGTGGCTTCGACAACCTAGGTCTTGAGTTAAGCCAACTCCCTTGATTGTAGAAAGCTCGCATGGCTGGCTCTTGAACCATGTAATATGGGCAGTCTGGAACCACCTGATTGTAGGCTGACGCATCTCTGTTTACAGTTATTACAGGGCATCTGATAAACTGGTGAATTGTATTTGCAATTGTAATTGTAATCGTAACTGAACGTTTTTCAAAGAGTCGCTCAAAGTCAGTCGACGGTTAGGAGGTAAATAGGAAGGTCTTCAAGCGCCTCCGCAACTGATAGGGCAGAGAACTAGTAGCTCCTATGCGTGATAACACGCACTACTGGCATCGCCCTCCTTCTTTATCCGGGTTTGGGACTGGTACTTCCAAAGCGCAAGTAGTCGCGGTGTTTACAGCTGACCTGTTCTAACTAATTTCTGACTGTTCAATGATTAGTTATTGTATATACAAATATTTATATAAAAATGGTTGATACCGTTTTAGAGTTGTCTGAGAGTGAGACAAGGCCGCATTAACTTAGGTGGAGACCTGTAGCAGGCCACGTGACGCTGGTGACCTGCAGTGATTGGCTCACGAATCACGAGACCCTAAGTGAACTTTCAGACTCTGACTTGTGGTAGCAGCGGTTTCAGCTCAAATATAGGTAGGTCTACTGTGCGTTAACAAAGAGCATTAGCGTCGTCCTCCTCCTCTATACTGACTTGGGACTGGCGCTGCCGAAGTGCGAGCAGCGGAGGAGTTCATTCCATTTACTTCTATTGACTTTATCAAGATAAGCATTTTAGAACAACAAGATCTCCTTGAGACCGGTTTTTGCGCCGTCTTCTCGAATGTAATTATGCAATTGCTAATTAGCCAATATTGATTGATCGAAGTAGGGGTAGTTGTCGCAGTTTAAAGACGCTGTGTGATGAAGATTATTAGCGTCGCCCTCTTTCCTTGCATAGGCTTGGGACTGGCACTGTCAGAGTGCAAGCAGTGACAAGTGATTTGATAAAATTTATTGAAGCTTTAGAAAAGTATTACAATAATAGACTCTGTCGAAGGTGTTTTCAAGGTGTCCAAATAATCCTAACAATAATAATATTCTTCTTCATAATGAGTTAAACTGACAATTGAACTAGTTATCAATAGTTTTATTACATTCAATAGCATAGCTCATGCCATTTTTATGTTTATATGAGCCGAACCAGCATGGATTTCAGATAGGGAAATGACGTTGCATCGAGCGGGAGAAGTGGAGTGGGGCAACACCCACCTGATATAAGCGCCCCCTTCGTACAGCTGTCGACTCGGTTGATGTGCGCCTTGTAATCGCCGTTGATGCAGAACTCGAGCAGTTGACGAGTGTGTGACAGACATTGTAGAATGCTGTTCATGAAACACTACAATGCAAACAACGAAGAAACTGCAAGTGTAAGAACGTATGTAGTCGCTCTCCTCCTTAAACTAGGCTTGGGACTCGCACTCCTGAGGCGCGAACTGTGTCGGAGTTTAGAACGTGTGGTTGTGTTATTTTGCGTGTTTCTTTCGCGTGCATGGGAATATAATAGGCGAATACAAACCATGAAAAAGGTGTGTAAGATACTAACGCTCTTTCTTATTATTTAGAAATTGTCTTTCAGTTAAGGATTTACAGAGACGGTTTTTAAACTCTCAACCATGTGAAGTATTCATCATGGGCGTGGGGAGGGCCTACCGTCTGATGCAAGCGACCCTAGACTGTTTAAACTAGTCACTCGTCCTAAAGACCGTAGTTGACTGAAAGATTAATGCGTAAGCCAGAACAGCGCATTGTACCACTTAAGTAGATATAAATATTTAGCAGCTCTGTTTTATCATTTGTGGTTCGGTGAGTGATAATCACAAGGCCGATGGCTTAATGGCTCAAAAGGTATTGAGCCAGATGATAATTAGGAATTTTTATGGTCCTTCAAGTAGGTATCACCTTCGACCTTACGTATGGGCGCCTTAACTGTAGATAAAACGGCTGATTTTTGGACACCGAGAATTTACCATAATATGCTGATGAAGAGATTTAGGAAATGAGCAGCGGACATTGTAAGCTTGAATATCTTGTTATTTGCCGTTTAACGACATTCTGTCATAGCAAAGATCATTCTGCATTCAGAATAATAATAATATCAATTATTATTACTATTATTATTATCATCATCATCGTCATCGACATCGTAATCGTCGTCGTCATCGTCGTCGTCGTCAGTTTCTGAAGCAATAAATACTTGGCGGCAATGGTTATGAATATATAAGGACCTTTGAGTTCGGTCGTATCTCTCAGTCCAGTGTTAATACAAGTCCTGTTATCTGCTGATTTATGTCATCAAGCCAGCACAGTCGTCGTCTGCCATTGCACTCCCACAATGTTAGTCCCAAGCCAGAATAAAGGAGGAGGGAGACTCCATTGCTTTTGTATTGACAGTGCTGTTTGAGGCGAATAACTAGCTGGCGATGTTTGGGATTATCGCAATTGTAAAATATAATACTTGGTATGGATGGATCCGGAGTTTAACGACCGCTTTTGACAACAACGGCCGTTGAAGTTAACAGAAATTTGTTTCGCATACTACAGCACATGCAGCCTGATTTGATCTGTGCGATCTTTGTGCCAAAGCTTATAAGGTATCGGACAACATCGTTTAAAAGGTGTCTAAATTTCTTCATCTACGGTATCCTTTAGTCAGACAGTATTACTAGTAGCAGTAGTAGGTAGCTTCTGTTTAACGACACTGTGATGACTAAGGTCATCGGCGTTGCCCTCCTCCTTTATCGAGGTTTGGAACTGGCACAGCCAATGGTTCAATGTAGTTGTAGTTTCAGTTTAACAATACCGTGTGATATGAGATATATTTAGCTTTGCCCTCATACTTGATCGTACTTAGGACTGGCACTGCCAGAGTGCGATCGGGGACGGACGAGGACGAATGGTGAGGAAGTCAAATATGATGCTCAACATCGTTCTGTGAAAAGTTCCGACTATATAGCAGCAATAAACTACATTATAAAGGTGTCTAACTAGAGCCGTCTAACCAATCGACTAAGAACTGTGTTCATATTCCTACGGAAGTTTGAGAAGTATACTCACAGTGTTGCCGAGGTTTCTCAGACCTGAAGCGCCGAATTCTCCGGGAGATGGAGGAGAAGAGATATTCTCGTTCCGAGAATTCTACACAAGGAAAAGATCAACCGTTATTATCTGCAAGACAAGCCTCGGAAAAAAAAATACCATCCTAGGCAATTCAGTCTTGTGAAGTGACTTCTAGAGCAGCTGTCTCTCGTGTTTGGCCTAATATCTCATCTCCAAATGTGTGCCCTGTGTGTTGCTTTTGTTTGCATTGCGTAACTAGGTTTTTTCAGTTTAACTGTGTGATAACAAAGACCATTAGCGTCGCCCTCCTCCTTTATCCAGGCTTGGGACTGGCACTGTCTGAGTTTCTGCAGTGTCGGAATCGATCATATTCTTGGTTTTTAAAGGGTCATTCTTCCACTGAATTCTTCCTTCCAAGCAAGAACACTATGGACGAATTTCCACACCATCAGCCTGTGGCCAGTCCAGTTAGGCAATCAGGCCCTGAGAACATTTCTCATTGGGAAGAACTGAAAGGAATAGTCCCAAAATGCGCAGGTCCTTATAGACACATTCAAAACGATACCAATTATCATTATATATTTTTGTCTCGAGTTGTGAGGTCAGATGTAATGATAGTCTATCTCTCTGCAGGAAAGTTGCATATCGACGTCTCTTAGTTACGTCAAGCGTTACGTTGTCAGTCAGATGGCATCGTTAAACCACGGAAACTTATACCTATTATTCTGTAAATGGCTCATCCTTTGTTTCGTTAGACACCTTCAAAATGCTTTCCCGACATTATTATAAGATACCGGTCTCACGGTTTGATGTACTGGATTAAGCAGTGATGGTGGTAGTTGCTGGTTTTAAAGACACTGTGTGATAATAAAGATCATTAGCGTCGCCCTCCTTTTGTATCTAGCATTGGGATTAGCAATGACGGAGTTAAAATAAAAATGCAGTTTTGAAGTGCCCAAATGGTTGTAAACGGTGTTTAATTATAAAATAACGGTGTCTTAATTCATAAAGAAATAACCCACTCCTTCTACATTACTTTCCTTCTCCTTGTGCTCCTCTTTTCTCCTTTTCTTCTTCGTTTTATTACTTTCCGTCTGTAAGATTGGCTGGCATACGCCAACGCACACACACAATTACCCTGCTCCTTCCACAGCCTTCTTTCCATTTCTTCCTTCTTTATTATTCACTCTATCTAGTATTCAACCTTTTTGTGACATTTCCTTAATTCCATTGCGTCCTCTCAGTCACCTTTATGCATTCCATAGTTCTCGTAGGAAGAATTGAAGGGCAGAGTCACCGAGACCTGGAGGTTATTAGACACCTTTAAAACAAAGTCAACCGACGCTATATATAAATCACATATGCAAAGAAGACAAATGTTCGCTCATCAACTGTCTGCCGTCCATAGAAACAATTGTCAATACAAAATTGGTGCATAATCTGGTAATGACAATGAGATTTTTAGAAACCCTTAAGACAATGTCAACTGATGCTATATATATTCATTTTGCGTTGAGAATGGAATTCATTATACGCATCGATTCGCAGTGACCAAACATCATACACTGCTTGCACCCTGGGAGTGCCAGCCCCACGACTGGATAAAGTAGATGGGTGACGATAATGATGATTATCTGCTATCAAAATGCGTCGCTAAACCGAAATAGACCAACCAACCAAACTCGAAAGTTTTGTCATCGTAGGCCTACTTTATAAGACCAAAATAGTACACAAATGAATTTGCAATTGCATGACATTCGAATTGCTTTTCTAAATATAATATCAATCACATCTCTGATTCAACTATTTGAACACTGATATATCACTCGTTCAAGACGCACCCAGTCCAACCACAACGATAGAATCACTCGCAAAACAAAGGCACAGTACTCCTTAACAGCATTCGCGTCTCAAAGGCGAGTGTTTTGCTGGTGGAGATAGGCCCAACCACTGAAAAGGCGTGGCGATGCTTAGTATGTAGGATTCATGTTTGCTTATCGTTGTAAACGTCATCAAGCGATAAATAATGTCGTAATATCTGTTGAATCCAAGATAAAGAAACGTCTTATCCTTCTTCCTGTGGGCTTTCGTCCACTCAGTTCTACCCTTCGTGCACCATAATTATGCGCACCTTTCCACGCCATCAACGTGTGACCAACCCAGTCTGGCAATAATATTGGTCCTGAGAGCATTTCTTATTAGGAATTAGTGACGGCGAGAGTTCCCACTATACAGATGTCCTTGGACACCTTCAAAACGATGAAAATCTTTGCTATATGTATTTGTTTCTCGTGTTGTGCAGTCACTTGTGCTGCTGAGTAAACACGGGCAACGCCTGCTGTCAATCTCACATATGGACTGCTTTATAGGTGGTGCCAGTCCAAAGCCCCTTTTATAAAGGAGGGGAGCAATGATCGTCTTAGTTCCGTTAAGTATTGGTAACTACAGGTCAGGGACAATGTGTGGCAACGAAGGTCATTAGAGTCCTCCTCCCTTATCCATGCTTGGGACTGGCACTGTCAGAGTGTAGACAATGTCCGAGTCAAACTTTAAGTATGGTGAGTCGCATGGCATCAATTAAGTACTTATTACTCAGTAAAATGGCCTACACATCTTCTCGTTAAACACCTTAATAATGCTATCACTAACGACTACGTAGTATTGGATAACGCTATTACAAGCAGCATCAATGAATGCCCAATTGTAAATGGGTGTCTGTGGTCCACAGGAACGATTGTGAATGTTAAAATGATGAATTATCCGGCAATCGAGTTACATGATAGTTATAACGACGATGACGATGACGACGACGATAACGAGGATGATGACGATAACGGTGACGATGATGATGACCAAACTGACCTGGATGATGGTCCAGCGTAAGAGGGATATCTTCTGCCGGACGAGGACGCTCTGTAGGTTAACCCTGGCGTGGCCAAAGAAGATGTTATCAGGACCAGATAGCACCTCCATCGCTTACACCGAATCCGTTAGATGTGATCAGAAGGCTCTCTTCTTACTACGGATGGATCTCCCAAGTTCCGTTGCACAGTGGCTACGCCTGTTCGCTAGAGAGTATACCACATTCAGCCGCACAGTACTGAGATGAGTAAAGTACCAGCTTGTAGAGTACCAGTCTGCTTGCTACAAAGTACCAGTTTGTCTCCTATGATAGATTACTACCAACAGCGTACCGCTTTCTCTATAAGTCCGACTGCGTCAAGGCACCAGTCTAAAAGCGACAGAGTCCGTCCTTTTCAACGTACGAATCAACGGCAGAGTCTGCCAGCTTTCTGCCGGTCGACCAGTTCCAAAGTATCATTGACAGGTCCAGACTGTTCAAGCCAGAATGGTCTCTGCAAGCTCGCCCGAGAAAGAGCCAGCCTATATCGCCGGCCAATAGACACGCCCAGCGGACCGATCACCTACCTCAGGCCGCTAATAGCCACCACCATCCCCTCCGATAATAGTTATTGATACGATGCACTCTAATCGAACCGTATCGATCTCCCACTTGACGATTGTCCAGCGTGGACAGGTTGAGCCTGAGATAAAAGGTGGTCGCATTCCACGAGTTGAAGGTATGCAGACCGAAGAGTAAGTACGTATTCGAGACTGAAGGTCGAGGATCGGGAGTTCATGTAGATTGATTGAACTTGTTAACGAGTGTGAAGATGTGGTGGTTGCTAATTGGATGGTGTATATGTGATCAAAGGAATGGATTGTGTTCGGAAGGGCATAGAGAGAGAGAGAGAGAGAGAGAGAGAGAGAGAGAGAGAGAGAGAGAGAGAGAGAGAGAGAGAGAGAGAGAGAGAGAGAGAGAGAGAGAGAGAGAGAGAGAGAGAGAGAGAGAGAGAGAGAGAGAGAGAGAGAGAGAGAGAGAGAGAGAGAGAGAGAGAGAGAGAGAGAGAGAGAGGGTCTGGAAATCTCTCCTCAGCTGTTGCCTTAAAGGTATACGCTATATAAATCATAGTAATGACCGTCGTAGAAGCTCTTCCATGACAACCAGACAGATAACTCCACCCCTGGGTGTCTTGACAGCTCTTCCATTCTTGATGCAGCGCTCGTGAATAAATTGCTGCCCCGCAGCCAGCGTTTGATCGTTGTGTGGCGCTTTACATGCATGGATTTCATAATTACGATCACTGGTTCTGCTCCGATGTTGTCTTGCAGTCCAGATGTGCCAGTCCCAAGCTACGACAAAGGAGGAGGGCGATGCTAATGATCTCTGTTATCACACAGTGTCGCTAAACTGCAACTAACCGATGTTGCCTTGGCCTGCCTTCATCGGTTCGATTAACGGTGTAAGTAAATGAACGAATTATTGGAAACAAGAGAACCTTGAGTCGTCGAACTTCTGATCTCCATAAACTATGGACCTACCCCCCACCCATTTGGACAGACACCAGCCTTATCGACGAGTCAATATATTGACCTAAATGGCTACGAGACAATCTCTGTCTGTCTGTCTGTCCGTCTGTCTGTCTGTCTGTCTGTCTGTCTGTATGTCCCTCTGTATGTCTGTATGTCTGTCTGTCTGTCTGTCTGTATGTCCCTCTGTATGTCTGTATGTCTGTCTGTCTGTCTGGCTGTCTCTGTCTGTCTCTCTCGCTCTCGCTCTCTGCATCTGTTTCTCTGCCTCTTCCCGTCTGTCTGTCTGTTTGTCTATCCGTCTCTGTCCATGTCTATGTCTGTCTGTCTGTCTGTCTGTCTGTCTGTCTCTCTTTCTGTGTCTGTTTGTATGTGTGTCAGTGTTTGTGCGTGTGCTCGCCGGGGGAATTGAAGATGACACGAAATATGCGAAGTGTGTGTTATACGAAGCCATTAGTATTTAAATACGTGGTTCTATTGGAAAGTCCCTCCGTCTCTATTGCTCGCAAATGTGGACTCAGGTTACGAAGAGTGAATTACGATGGGACCTTGAAACTTGTGATAGCCACGATAAAAGGCATGCTTTAATGCATGCATGCATGCATGCATGCGTATGTGTGTATGTGTGTGTGTGTGTGTGTGTGAGTATGTATGTATGTATGTATGTATGTATGTATGTATGAATGAATGTATGTATGTATGTATGTATGTATGTATGAATGTATGTATGTATGTATGTATGTATGAATGAATGTATGTATGTATGTATGTATGTATGTATGTATGTATGTATGTATGAATGTATGTATGTATGTATGTATGTATGTATGTATGTATGTATGTATGTATGTATGTATGAATGTATGTATGTATGTATGTATGTATGTATGTATGTATGTATGTATGTATGTATGTATGTATGTATGAATGTATGTATGTATGTATGTATGTATGTATGTATGTATGTATGTATGTATGTATGTATGTATGTATGTATGTATGTATGTATGTATGTATGTATGTATGTATGTATGTATGTATGTATGTATGTATGTATGTATGCAACGAGGTAAAGCCAGAAATAGTTGAGCATGTCTTTTTAAGTCGTGTAGAATATAAGACTTTTGTAACAACTCTGACGTTCTTAAAACACCCGTTTTATAACGTGTCACATCGATATATATAGGCATACGGGAATTTAATGAGAAGGCATCCCAATGGATTGTGTGACTTATGTAAGACTATAGACAGTATCGCACATCTACTAATGGAGTGTAAAGAAAATATAGCCTCTATGTTGAAGGATCAATGTAACATTTATAAATTGGAATTTAATGTGAAAAATTTACTTGATGTAGGATGTATACAAAGTGTCATTTATAGACTTATTAAAACAATAAATAAAGGGATTATACTCTAATTAAATCTCTTTCATTTATATTACTATATAATTTATTGTATGTGTATATAGATGGACTAGACATATCACGTGTTTATCAGGCTGACGCATATCAATTAACTCATGTGATCTCAGTAGCATGCATACAGATTATAGTGGTTTATAGATGTATACAAATAATAATTGTAGGTTTAATATTATAATTCATAATATCTTATAATTATGTTATAATTAAATTACATTGTTAAATAATAATGGAATCAGTAACAACACAAAAGGAAGAAAGAAGACAAATAGACTAAAGAAAGAAAGAAAACAGAAAGACTAAAGAAAGAAAGAAAACAGAAAGAATAAAGAAAGAAAGAAACAGAAAGACTAAAGAAAGAAAGAAAACAGAAAGATAAATGATTAAAACTATATACGAAATTGAACTGAAATGTAACAAATTTTAAAGACGTCAACAGCCTGTGTTGCTATAAGATGTCGTTAAACTGTTGAATAATAATAATAAATAATGTTCTTGTAATGTCTCTATAAAGCCTTAAAAGAAAACAAAACAATGCACAGCTGCTTCAGTCATTGAAAGTTATAAATCTTCGTTTATCTAAGAAGCAGACAATCCGCAGTAAATAACGTTCACCAAGAACAGAAGCTAACTGAGAGTTACCCAATAAAAGTAAATGATATGGCCTACTTTTGCTTATTACAAAAACAAAACTCTGGTTATAAAATATCTATTGTCTTTAGGAGGGAGCTGAAAGAGGTGAGACATGGGTCGTAGGTTGTAGGAACACCGTGCAATTGGAGGAAATAGAGGACTCATGACGTGGGTATAAGACGTCATCACGGCACGTAGGAGCCGGACGTCAGCCTCCCTACTAGCAAGTGCCTCCACAGAGCCGATACAGAGGATAGGAACTGGAGGCGCTTCAATCTCCGTATAAAGGCCTCAAGGCGGTTTCGTTCCTCGGCCGATGTTAGGCGTCACTATGATGCCGGCGAGGCGTAAAGAAGGCGAGAAATGTTAGCGGCCTCAACGACCGCCGACAGAAAGTACAAAGATCCATCTATATTCTATAATATGGCTTCTTTACTCACGAACAGAGTATATTTCCATGTAATAACCTTATTGACTTGTTCAAGGAAATAAGCAAAATAAACACTTAAATAACTAGGGTGTACTAGAAGCGAATGGGAAACAAATTGGGCCAACAGCTTGTTGCTGAAAGGTTTTAAAACTAACTAACTTAATTCTGTTCAAAACAAGAAGATGCTACACAATAATATAACAATTATATTTTTTAATATTTGAAAATGACAAGAATGCACTATGATTAGAATCATTCAATGAACAGGTGATCACACGGTTTTAGAGTCGAATCTAAATGTTTTAGCAGCCATGCAAGGCGCCCATCACGGCACACATCTAACTTCACCTAGCGAAATGAGGATTCGCCAACCTTATGGAAAGCAGGAATTGAACTCGATCACCAGAAGGTAATCCATTACTTCACGGCCCTCAAATGTTTACTTGCTCTCTCTAACATCCAGTTTAGTTCTAATAGCACTATGCAGTAATCTTAGCCATTGCTTTATCTGTCAAACCCAGTAATAGCTCAATCAATAAATCAATCAAACAAAAAGACTTGACATAGCGCCCCTTCAAGATATCTACTCAGAGGCGCTCCCGGCCTAACTGTGGCTGAAAAGGACAGTTTTCAGAGAGGTGTAAAATGAAGATGCGGAGTTCCTAGGTAAGACATGGAGCTCTAGGTGGAGTACATTCCATACGGTAGGTCCCACGACCGAGAAAGCTAACCTGAGATAACTATCATACAAGATCCTGCTCTGGGTGCTATGTATCTATGAGTTGTTTGTCGATAAGAGTAGAAATGTACCTCGAAGTCGGGCATCTCGATGGCTATTTCTGCGTCAAATCTGCCTGGTCTCCTAAACGCTGGATCTATGGAACTCAGTCGATTTGTAGCCGCGATGACGAAGACCAAGCCTCGATCTTCAAGGCCGTCCATCAAGGCTTGCTACTCCCTGTTAGAACATCTATTTCCTCTGCAGCTAGTATCAATACCGACCGAATCACTACCTCATGCGTACAATTTGTTTCACTATGATGATGTACAGTGGGGGAAATTATTTTTCCATTACCATGCATACAGCTAAACATCGGTTTAACACATAAAAAGTCAGTTTTCTTATTAATGTCACCTTGTCACCTTGTGCTGTTATTTCTTTGAAATCTAGCAACCGCCATGACCAATCCTCTCCAGTTTTTTCTGTCCGAAATAGCATCTCTTAATTCCAGGCTCATTTCAGTTTTTTCATGTATCACATCCATCCATTTTTTCCTTGGGCGGCCTCTTTTCTTCCTTCCTCCTCCACATGCCAGCATCATTTCTTTTTCCATTCCATTTGATCGCATAACATGTCTGAAAAACCCTAGCTTCCTTCTCAACGCTGTTTGTTGTAACGTCTCATCATTCTCGACTCCAATCTTCCTGCGCACTTCTTCGTTTGTCTTCTTCTCCGTCCATGATATTCTCTGCATCTTCCTCCGTATCCACATTTTGCATGCGTTGATTTTTTTCTCCATGTTCTTTGTCATTGTCCATGTCTCACAGCCATATAGTACTGTAGGAAAGATCATTGCTCTCACTAATCTTTTTTGTGTGTCTTTGCTCACATGTTTGTCTTTCCATATCTTTTCCAGTCCGTTCATTGCAGCTTTCCCTGTCGCCACCCTTCTCTTTATTTCCGATTCACATTTTCCCTCTTTTTCTATTAATCATCCCAGGAACGTAAAGCTTGTTACCACCTCTATTTCCTCTCCGTCTATCTCGAAACTGTCCCAATCAGCTGTTGTCATTATCTTTGCCTTCTTTAAGTTGAAGCATAGGCCTGCCTTCTCACTTTCTCTCTTCAGTCTTCTTATCGGATTTTCCAGATCTGCTTTCTTCCCTGCCAGTAGTGTTGTGTCATCCGCATATCTTAGATTATTCAATGTCCTTCCTGCTATCTTTACTCCTTCAGTTGCTTCTTCCATTTCTGCCCTCCTCATTATCCCTTCTGCATACAGGTTGAAAAGAAATGGGGACAGGATGCACCCTTGCCTCACCCCTTTCTGGATTTTAAATTTGTCTGTGTCTCCAAATTCTGTTCTTATCACCGCTTCCTGGTCTTTGTACAATCCCTTTAGTAGTTGTATTAAAGACACTCAAATTATTTTGTAAACAAGCATAAAATCAATCATTTACATATTTTCTGGAATGTCTGTTGGTCGATACAAGGAGGAAAATAATAAAAATCCATTGGTTCTACAGGGTAAAGGGTTTTCATGAGATAGGATGGGGTAAGATCATAATCTCCAAACTTCTAAAGCGCCACTCAAAAGCCAAATGCAGGGCACCAGATCATCATGAGCGCTGCGTCAAATCAAATGGTGAGTCGTGGTGCGATTAGAGACGGCCGTCTAAAGAAGGGGTGGAATTGGGTAGGATCGGGTGAAATGGGGTAGGGTTGGACAAGGTGGATTGGTGTAGAATGGGATGGTGTGGAATATTGTACGGTGGTGGTATGGTCGGAAACATTTTTACACCAGGGGAGGGGTAATAGAGCGGACTAAGTTAAAGCTGGAAAGGGTGGGCGAGGTTGCAAGGTAGGATACGCTAGAGTATAGGCTAAAGGACGGCGGTGTGCGGTTCGTTGAATGGAGTTATGGAAGTCAGAATCGACATACCATTAAGCGCTATCACTGTAAAATCTTACACACCTTTAAAGTGCTGTCAAAGCGCTATCACTGTAAAATCTTACACACCTTTAAAGTGCTGTCAGTTCTCATGTTATATAAAAGTTGTGGCGAAATCCATTCGCTCCTTTGCACTTTGACATAGATCTGTAAGTGCTATAACATGCCAAGCAACGGCCTCTGTTGTCAAAAGCGGTCGATAAACTCCCGGTTTATATTGGTTACAGTCTTCAAAAAACACCATCACATGGCGTGTACTTATGAAATTAATTCCTCAATTGCTTGGAGTCCAGTAGTGCCAGTCAAAAATTTAAATAAAAGAGGAGGGCGACGCTAATGATCTTGGCTATCACACATTGTCATCAAACTGCAACTAACCAAACTGGTTACATACAAATGAATTAATTCCCATTGTTTGATATCTTTCTGCATTCTCACAACTCCAGTGCGCCTGCAAGCAGTTCAATAAAATATATACTTACTTATTAACTTACTGATTTACTCGCTCACTTAATTATGCATCGTTTACTCGAGGTGACGCCAGAGGGCCGTCGTGGGTGGTCTGGCTAATTACGAAATCATTTCGATCAACTGATTACCATTTGCTTTGTCGATTACTGTTGTTTGCCTCTCTGCTCGATTTCATCAAAATGCTCTCATGATCTCAGCGCACTTATTACAGCTTCTCCTCTACTAGCACCCTGACAGCGCCAGTCCCAAGCCTGGCTGAAGATGGAGGGCAACGTAAATGATCCTTGTTATATCACACAGTGTCGCTAAACCGAAACTACGGCTAATTTTCTATTGCAGAATAATAGACACCTTCAAAATAGCGTAAACTAATGCTATATAGTGTTTGTGCACGCTGGGTGGTTTTCTACAATCCACTGCCTTGCTTGCGCTCTAGCATTGACAGTACCAAGCATAGGTGAAGCAAGAGAGCGACGCCAATAGTGTTTGATATCACACTATGTCGATAAACTAAGACTACTATTAGACACCTTTTTTAACAAGTGCAGAATACTTTATTTTTCATAGCTACACACTGATAATGAAATCTAATCAACAACATTTGAAACTAACCAAAATGACCTTTGTTTGAATATCTTCATAAGCAGTTCTGTTAATTAACGAAAATTTGAAAATATTATACCTTGGTATATTATGATAAATGAATGTTATAGACATAAATTATTTGAAAATGTTTCTGTAATAGTGCTTGATAGAATAAGAACATTATGAAAAATATCATGCTAAAAAATTCTTTAAAAATATGATGATTAGAAAAATGTATATACAGATTGGTCATAAATAATTTGTTTTATTCTGAACGTTTCTTTATGTAAATATTAATGCAATTATTGTTCCATGTGCATGAGATACCACATGACATGTATTATTGATGTTATTAATACCATTATTATTTATGTTGTAAAACAATGAACACTAACGACAGTTTAAAATTCAGACAGTTTTAAATTGGCGTCTCTCTGAGGCTGTGACTTTATTTTCACTGTTCTGTAAACGTTTCAAATTGTCATCAACGGTCATATGACGACGTTAAACTGTGGATTAATAATAGAGTTTCAGAGAAACTACACAATATTGAACCGCTCGTCTGCCTGTAGTTAGAGAAAAATATCACGCTTAAAAGAGGTGTGTAGGTCGTCTGAGTAGATATCGTCGTTGCTTTGGAACAAATTTGCGAGATTGTAATTATATAGAAGCGAATCGATTCATGACGATTTAAATATTGATTTAAAATATTATTGCACTCTTCATCTGAGCAGTTGTTTCCACTCATTATTAATTTTGCCTCGTTGTTTTACTGTTACTTACATGTATCTTGCGGTCTGGGCCCAAATACAGGCATATCAGCTGAACTCTAAACCATCCATCGTTTGCCCAATTTACCCCCATTTTGACTAGCTTCACCCCCACAAATAGTTTCAGATGGGTCCACCCACATACCTGCCGCAGCCCTCCAAGGCTTCAACAGCCGATAAAATTAGCTCAGAATGAAGACTGGAGAACACGTCTAATTGCTGATCAACCAACAGTCCTACTTCTAAACAGACGGACAGACAGACAGACAAGCAAGCAGCCAGGCAGGCAGACAGACTGACAGGCAGGCAGGGATGCAGACAAAAGTCAGGCAGGCATATATAAGACCGTCCAAAAATAAAATCCATTGTTTAGACAACCTACGGAATTTTCCATTGTTTAAACTGAACGGGATTTTTGACACATCTTCTATTGACCGAGGTCAAGTGAGTAGTGATAGCGCGAGTGGATTTGTCCGTCTGGCTCTCTATCGATGTGTCCTTTTGGCTGTCTGTCTGACTGTATGTCTCTGTGCCTTTCCTGTCCGCGTGGCTTTATATGCTGTCTGAATATGCGACTGTTTAAAGGTCGGTGACCGCAGTAGGGACAAACACAGAGCGAGAGCGTCGGACAGATAGATAGACGAACATGCAGACGAACAGCTAGATACACAGAAAGATGGACACACATATATACACAGGCAATCACACATACTCTGATATGATGATGCTGAGAGGCAGGGACGCAGGCAGATAGATAAAAAGACAAAGAGACAGACAGGCAGACAAAAGTCAAACAGACATATATAACTGTCCAAAAACGGTTGATTGTTCCAAGGGAGTGCATACTGGCTCGCAGAAAACTCCATCCCAGTCTCAACTTGTTCAAAAAATATTTGTTTGAAGGTTACTATAAAATAGAAACTCAGAAGGGGTTAGAAAGAAGCGAAGATACGGTTCTCCAAGGATGAAAGTAATGGCATAGGTTAAGTGGGTGCCAAAAAAGTGAGCTTGCCTGACCTCTTGCTTAGCCTCACAATGTCAAATTCACGTCTATTGCCAAATCGTTGTAGACGTGCTCGCTAGGTGGCAGTGGTTTGCCGCTATTATCAGCAGTGGGTTCAGTTCAACGAAACTTTTTGATAACTAATGTCATTGGCGTTAACCTCTCATTATATCCAGACTTGGGGCTGGCACTGCCTGAGCACTGTAGTTGGACGGACAGTGAAACCACCACTAGCGTTCTCCTTCTTATGTCTCTGAAATTCTATCTGGCAGTCTCTCATTCTCTTTTGATATTCTCAAAACCTGCTTTTTCTATCGGAGTCATACACACTGGCAGCGCTTCTGAACGGTTCATCCAACTAGATTCGCTCTATAAATGTCAGAATACGATACAATTGACAGGCCAGTTGAGTTGAGAACAATTGAAAGAGAGACAGACAGGCAGGGACAAAGGCAGAAGCACGGGTAGGAACAGAGGTAGAGGCACACAGAATCATACAAGTTCGTTAATTGCTGTTTGACGGCTCTGTGAGATGAATGTCACCCTCCTCCTTTTCCAGACTTGGGACTGGCACTGTCAGACTGCTAGATATCCATCTCCTCATCTCTTGTCTCATGTTATGTAAGACTTACTGCTGTTCAGAGGACACATTGATACATCTCAGAAGTTGTAAGAATAGAATAGCAGTTTATTGAAACCATCATTGACAATTCATTACACAGCAAAATAGCATTCATCTGTTTAAATATAACTAACTAATAAAGTAAATCAATTAACTAAATAGGAGAAGATGGACAATATGAGTTCCAAAGGGGAATGATCCCCGCTTGGAAGGAACCCCTTACCCCTACTAAGGTTAGCATCAAAAGAAGCGTTAAAAAGGTGTTTAGCCAAAACCGTTAATCGTGGCGTCGTTTATCCCCTATGTTAATCTGTCACTTAAGCAATGATTGTGGCAGAACACCTTTATAACGCTGTAGTCGATGCTATATAAATTTATCAGACGCAATGGATTACGTGATCGATGTGCAACATACTCCCTCTTTCAATTTCCAGTAAAGTGTCATATCTTTTGGCTGTGGAGTGTGGACCACTTTTGATTTTAAATTGTTTTAAACAGTCATTCAGTCAGTCAGTCAGTCAGTCAGTCAGTCAGTCAGTCAGTCAGTCAGTCAGTCAGTCAGTCAGTCAGTCAGTCAGTCAGTCAGTCAGTCAGTCAGCCAGCCAGCCAGCCAGCCAGCCAGCCAGCCAACCAACCAACCAACCAACCAATCAATCAATACATCAATTTGCCTAAAAAAATGAGATAAATCAATCAATTCATTAACAAATAAGTTAATAATACTGTTTACATAAGTCCCACTAACTAATAAGCTATAGGTCATAGGCCCTATCAGTCCAATACAATACTGTCAGAAATTAGTCTTCGGCTAAAAATCGTCAAATGTCAATTAATACTGTAGTAGGTATACGCCCTTCAATTAAGCGTTAACCGTAACGCCATTTAACTAGCGCCACGCTCAGTAGTCTTTCAATTCCTGTAGCGGCTTTTTCCAGCATGCATCATTCAACGCCTGGTTGTCGGCGTACCTGTCGAGGATGATATCAGCGAAGTTTGACCTCCCTGCGCACCTGAGCGCCTGGTCTAGCGCCCTCACGAGGTCCCGCTCTTTGGCTGCTGTGCGTTTCAGGCCCCTCCAGTGGAGCAGGAGGGCCTGGGTGACGGCTGCCGTGGGTCGGTGGGCGTTCGCCAGCTGAATGCTGACGATGATGGTAGTAGGGAGGCCGAGGCACATGCAGGTGGGAAGACCAGCCGTGTCGAGGGCCCGAGAGAGGCTCTGAAGGCTCTGGTCGCTGAGGACAGAGGAGCTGGAGGTCGTCAGGACTGAAATGGAGATAGCAATGGATGGGCTAATCGATGGAATGGATGGATGGATGGACAAACAGACCGAAGGGCAGAGAGACAGACAGATAGACATACATATAGACAGACAGACAGAATGACAGGTACATAGTCGGATGGACGGATGGATGGATGGGTCTATAGACAGACAGACAGACAGACAGACAGACACACACACACGTGGCCCCGTTGTTACTGGCTTGCGATAACACACACACACACACACACACACACACACACACAGAGAGAAACAAAGAAACGCACCTCCATACATCATCTCATTCACTCGCAAAAGTCGTCAAGAGACCAACGCGGTCAATCAACCACAATCAGTGTTCACATGCTGGGCAAATAATTGAAACCACAGCCGTACCCAAGTTCTGCCAACAGTTCAACGTCGCTGGGGTAATTCCACCAACCTCCTCACGGATCAGACGAAAGATAACCGGTGTCTTTAGGCTACTAAGCTCTTAGTTAACTGTTACCCTACCCAATGTGCTTAATGCCGATGGCTGCATCTAAATTTTTTACCTGTATGCAGGTATGTGCGTGCATATATCATCATCATCATCATCATCATCGTTATCATTACAGATCAACCAACCTACCTTCTGGTCTTCTGCACTAGGGTCTCCTGTGTTCCCCTACGGGCTTCCCTTTGTTCCTCTCCCAGCGGAAATCTGGTGGTTCCCAGCATACGCTCTGCCACGCCCCAATCCAGGTGCTTCACTTCAGGAAACGCGAGGATTGGCTATTGCGGACTTGATTTGGTATAGCGCCGGCGATTAAGCTGGTCTCCCTGACGTGGCTTTTGTGGGCGCTGAGAAATTTTCGAGGATTTACATTGCATTACATTACCTACGTGGATCCCACTAGCTGGAAGAGCCTCTCCTTTCCTCATCGGGGGGGGGGGGGTGGCTACTGTCTCACCCCTCTGCTGCCTTCCAGAGGCGCTTGAAGACTTTCCTGTTCTCCGTTTAGCTATCTGTTGAGTCGTGAGCGCCGCTCTAATCAAAGTAGCGCTATATAAGTGCTCCATTACTTTAGCTACCACGGGATTACATGCAAGCGTTTAACGAGATCTCATGGCTACCAGGGTCATTGAGGTTGCCCTCCTCCTCCTCCTGTTCTTGAGACTGGCACTGGAAGTGGGGGCGTTCCATTATAATAAAAACTGTTCCTTTTAGCGGTGCCGGGGTGGGAGCGCTTCTGAGTAGCCTTGAGCGGGCGCTATATAAATATTTTATTACAATTACAATCAGACTTTGATATAAAATCGCTTACTAAATTGCATGTGAGAAAGCTGCTGGAGGTGATGGCCACTGATGAGGACCAGGCAAACTGAATGAAAGCCGATCGATTGCTCAGAGTGCTATCATTAGACACCTTTAAAACGTATTCAATCGGTGCACTATAAGTATTGCACGCGGCAAAACCGGTCACTGATTGTATCCTCTGCTAGGGCCAGTCCCAAGTATGAATAAAGGAGGAGGGCGACGCTGATGGTTTTAAGCACCATACAGTGTCGTTAAGCTACAAATATCAACACCACGGATTAAGTTACACTGCTTGCAGTCCAGCAGTGCCAGTCCTGAGCCTGGATAAAGGAGGAGGGCGACACTAATGATTTCCGTTTTCACACAGTGTCGTTCAACTGGAACTACCACCAGCTGATTTCCAACAAAATAATGTTAGACACCTCTGCACATTTGTCAATCTATCTAAGCTATAAGGCGGACAATTTCATTTGGTCCCAAATGGAATCAATAACAATACAAAAGGAAGAAAGAAAACAGAAAGACTAAAGAAAGAAAGACAACATAAAGATAAAGGATTAAAACTATAAATTATACGAAATCGAACTACAATGTAAAAAATTCTGAAGACGTCAACAGCCTATGTTGCTATAAGATGTCGTTAAACTGTTGAAGAATAATTGTTCCCAAATTGACCGTTAGACACCTCTAATAATTCGAAAGCCAAATCTATATAATGTGAGGAAGCAAAACCGTAGTAATTTTAAGGGCCTTAGCGTATTTCACTAAGTCTTCTATCAGCACCTTATATCGAAACACTGCCCGTGCAGGGCAGAACTCAAACCGGTTTCGGTTTGGTCATAGTAATAAATTTGGCAATGGCGACTACCAGGATGGCACAACGCAGAGTTCAAATTTTTCTAAACTTCTGAATTCAGGTTTGGTTCAAAGAGAAGGTTGGTATGTTCACATGCAATACAATGCTGTCAGAGTGATAGTCGTTATAGCTCAGTGTCAACTTATGTGCTTGGACAAGTCAGAAGATTTTGACAAAGTGAATCACTGTGCTTTGTTCAACAAGATAATGGACCCACAGGTTACTCGTGAAATTATGGCCACTCTTATAACTTGGTAGGTCTACATTTTGAGTATGCAGCGTTAGTGTGAAGTGGGACAGCATAATTTGTCATTATCGGTCGATCACAATAGCTCTAACCTGTGGTGTGTTAGGTGGGGTGGTGGCGTTTTATACCAGTTCTGTTTGCTGTGATGTAATATAGTGTAATGTAACGGAGCACTTATATAGCGCCACTTGGTTCAGAGACGCTCACGACTCAACACAGAGCTAAACAGAAAAGGAAAGTCTTCAAGCTCTTCCGGAAGACAGGAGAGGAGAAAGAGAGAGAGAGCAACTCCTTCAGAAGAGGAAAGGGAGGCTGTTTCAACTGGTGGGACCCATGTAGGTGAGAGCGACTGTCTAATAAAGCGGATCTGGCGCAGGTGATAGAAGCAGGAGTGCATGGGAAAGGGAATTTATATGACCGGATAGGGAAAGGTTAGGGTCATAGTGGAGACCCAGATCTCGAACAGATAGGGAAATGGACATGTTGGGGAGGGCCTTATTATTATTATTATTATCATTATTATCATTATTATTATTATTATTATTCTTCTTATTATTATTATTATTAAAGAAACTCACAACAATCCATTAATTACATTACAAGTCATAGGAATTCACATTTAAAGCAACAGTTACCTTCCTCGGGTAAATCCTGAGGCCCGTTCAGCTGCCATGTTACGGTCTTCATCTTATCTGAAGCAACATCAAAAGTTACAACTCCAAATCGTTATAATTAGTCTAAATATCCAAATCGTTATAATTAGTCTAAATATCCAAATCGTTATAATTAGTCTAAATATCCAAATCGTTATAATTAGTCTAAATATCCAAATCGTTATAATTAGTCTAAATATCCAAATCGTTATAATTAGTCTAAATATCCAAATCGCCATAATCGGACTGCGTATCCAGATCGTCACAAATGGTCTACACATTAATATCCATTATATATATATATATATATATATATATATATATATATATATATATATATATATATATTAGTCTACATATTATTCTCTCCATTGCATCATAGTCTACGACAACATATTATCGAAAGCGCTATAATTATACCAACATATCTGAAACGATACAACTTGATAGCCTATTGAAAGCGCTATAATAAATTAGTCTCCACCTGCAAGGCGCTATACTAAGTTTACATAGCCAAAGCGCTATAATTAGTCTCCGTATTCGAATCGCCATAATTCGCTCTAAGTAACTAGTCTATAACTCTAATGCGCTATAATTATAGTCTATATCAAGCCTTTCATCTCTCCACTCCATTATTTTAGTCTAAATGGACACCTTCAGTGCATTATAAGCCTACATTCTCATGGTTCCGATCCTTAACCGCTTAGCTGCCCGTTTCAATGCTGGTTGCCGAGGGGTTGCTCCGACCACGAAAGGCGTACGGATCGATTGTCAACCTGCACGCATTTGACGTACGCTACAACCAGCGTAGCCAACTGGGCGACAGCAAGAAAGACTCCAGCTACGAACACAGCATGCAGAGATAGTTGTGGTCTAAGTGTCATTGTAAGGATCGTTGCATCACCCTCCTCCCTTATCCCGTCTTGGGACTGGCACTGCCAGAGTGCAAGCAGTGGGGGAGTTTTGTAAAACAGTTGTAGTAGAAGTAGTAGTAATAGTAGTAATTTCAGCATTACGACACTGTGCGATAACAAAGACCATTAGCGTCGCCCTCCTCCTTCCTCCAGTCTCGGGACTAGCGCTAGCAGTGACGAAACTACACCCCGAGATACCTTACCGTGCAAACGGTGTAGTCCTTTCCTGGCAGAGGAAGAGTTGAATCCTTCAGACCGCGGCAACAGTCAATCATGCAACCAATGCACTTTGATTTTTCTAATATAATAAACCGACCGCCTATTATCTCCAGTCTCTACGTACGTGAGTACAACCGCGAAGAAGCCAAGACTCGCTACTTAAACCAGGGACCACACGGAGTTTCCTAATATGTGCCTCAGTGTTTGCGTTCAAGAACATAGTTAACGGCCTCCATCAATATATAAATATATATATAAATATATATTTATATAATTACACATATATGTGTCATAGATAGATATATATACACAGAGATTAATTTTAAATATGCATTATATATATATATATATTATCTACATATATACATGTTTATATATTTAGATAATGTAGAATTAACTCTTATGATACCGAGCCCTAGGAAGGCGTTGTAAATCGTTTCGTTTGGAGCGCTGCGAAACCTTTGGTCTTTGCCAACCACTCGGTAGCCACGTCGTGTGTCCAAGCTATGACGACGCGACTAGGAAGACCGAGGGTCTAGACCGTAGGCTTGTAGGCCCCCAGAGGTCTACCACAGCCGGCTGTCATAGGTGTTGCAGCTAGGCAATATGCTGTTTTATGGACACAGTTGCCGAGATGAAGTGCCCTCGAAATGCCTTTACATATTGGAGACGAGTTGGCCTATACAGAAGCCACATGTAGGCTATATCAATATTAGCATGGTCTGTTATTAGATTGTTTGTCAATGGCTTTAAAGGCACCTGTCAATATTATTATGCTTGTTAATTATTATAATTATTCTAGCTATTATGATTATGTACATCATTATCGTGATTATAATCATTGTTATTCATCTTGCTATTATTATAATTCTTATTATTATTATAATGATTATCACTATTCTTGTCATTGTTACGATTTATAATAATTCTTAGTATTACACTTATTACTGTGTTATTTGCTATTATTGTCATGACCATAATTATTATTATTATTATTATTATTATTATTATTATTATTACTATAGTGATAATTGTCATTATTATACCTTTTATTATTATTGTTTTGGTTTACCAGGGTTTAAAGTGGGTGGGAACGCGTGGGAACGGCGTTCCCACTGCTCTCGAAATCCTGTGTCTGCGTTCCCACTGCTCACAATGCAACGGAACTCTCGGAACGCATGTCTTCCAATAAAACTCTTCTTCGGAACGTCCGTTCGGTAAACTCCGCCACTGGTAGTACTCGGCCAATGCCAGTCCCAATTAAGCCTGGATAAATCTGGAGGGCGACGCCATTGGTCTCTGTTAAACTGCAACAACCACCACCTCCGTTCGGTAACGACAACTACGTCAGGACTCTTAATTAGAATTACTTATTACAGTGTGTTTGCTGTCCGCTTGTAAGCAGCTTTACACTAACGACATGTATAAGGCCTTAAACCGGGTGTGTTAACGGATCACTATAATAATGGGGAGGGCAGAATATGATGAGGAGTGGTGGAGAACGGAAGATGGGTGAGGATTAGAACTGAGGGAAGGGCAAATGAGGATGGGAGTAATAAGCGAGGAGCAGGCATGGAAATGGGACCAAGTGTTGAAATCGGAGAGGTAGGGTTTATGTGATTTCGCATATTTTCGCATAATTTGCGAAATTTTTTTGCCTGATCCACGGAGGCCTACGGAGAGGATGGGCAGGTGAGGAATGAATGAGAGGGAGAGGGAGAAAAATTGTGAGGGTAGTGAAGGAGAGAAGGGAAAGATGAGGGGATTAGCATAGGAGTTGAATGAGAGTATACAATGGAGTCATAGACAACGGAAGGAGAGGATCCATGAGAACAGAGAGAAAGAGGAGGGGACGAGGCAGAGGCTAATGGATGGATGATGAAAGGGAGTGGAAGTTGAGGGGCATTGGCAGAAGTACGTATTGGCCTACTATCTCTGAAGTCAGGTAGGCCTTTCGGTGGGCATCAAATATTGCATTATATTGTATTTAAATCTCTTTATTTATATAGCGCATCTCTCAGCGCACACCAATCGCTTCCAGATAACAGAAATTCGTCTTGAGAAAGGACGAAGACAGGCCCTGTATTGTAACCCATGCAATGCCTCTACGGAATAAAGTTCTGCTAGTATTAATCGCTATCTTTGTCCATCAATGAATATTGATGGACAGAAAATAACGAAGCTTTCTTAAAACAAGAAATTGAAGCGTCAAAACGGAAGCTTTGCAAAAGTTGGGAGCCGGGGAACCGCTACACATTCCTCCTCAAATGCAATGCATTCACTGGACCATAGGGCCTATCCTCAGAACGTGTAGCTATCAACCCGCCCACTTCCAACTACCTCATATACGCGTCGCAAGACTTATAAAGTATTCTATCAATACCTCTTTAAATAAAGGTGTCTAAGAGTATAATTACATTGATCAACTGTGAGCTGCGCCTTATTTTTGGCAATCAATTATTGGACTTAGAGGAAAGTAATTTTATTTACTCATTAAATATTAGCGTCAAATGGTAAATAAGCTAAAGCAATCATAATTATTATTGTAAATTCAATAAACACACCTATCAAAGGAGTGTATAATTTTAGATTTAATTAAGATTAATATTTCACATCAATCATCGCACAGAAAGGAATGCAGTTTCGTTTAGTCAAGAAATGAACACATGACATAAGTTGGTCACCATAATAATACCAATTATTATTTTTAATTTCAAACACGTACTGCGCCATCTATCGATTGAGAGGCGCATTCCCATCTGTCTAATACATTGGACTTCAGCATTCACTTTCGCTTTTCTCAAAACTGATTGTGTATAACTTCAAGGGAAGCTTCAAAAATGACAAATGAAGTGTAGAATAAAATATTAAATAATTATGGGTCACAGCGTATACAATTATTGTGTAGCTAGAAGTTCAATGGAGTCTACACAGATCCTAGCTGGTCCTGTCTCTAATCGAGTCAACTCGAACTAACCATTGATAAAGCTCTCGATGTAGTCGTTTGAGGCGCCACCTATTTTTCTATTGCGTAGGTGACGCGTGAGCGGCCATTTTGTGGTGTTGAAGTTGTCGAAGTTCTAGACGGGTGGAAGTTAGCGAGTCGGTAAAAGTTCATTAAAAAGTCATATTCGCGATTAGTTCCCGTGTAATAAACTTAGCGAAATTTATAAGGGAAGTATTACGACTTGTGGGGTGCAAGTGTAGTCTGAAAATGTCGAATGTGCACAAAAATAAATGTGATTAACTTTTGGCCAGAACTGGCGATAGCGTGAATGCGTTGTAACTGACGGCATTCGGCTGGGGTACATTTTTATAGCGCTGTGCTAGGAAGAATAGAGAACTAAGTAGCTAAGAAATGTGGATAAGTTCTGTCATTACATAACTATACAATTAGTGCAATTTTAGGGGTTCATTTGATGTTCGGTAAATTAGAAATTTTGTTGCTGTATAATCGTGATTAATAAATATAAACCTACAGCTGGTAGCTGAGGATTAATTGCCGTAAACAAAGATTGTTTGACTATTGATTATACAAATTCGTTAAGCTTTAAAATAATTAAGCGGTCATAGTGAGGAGCCCTATGGAAGAAAAAATAGATCAGCCTGCTCGTAGGGACCAACGGATTAACCGTTGTAACCGCGGAAGGCGTCCCCGAGCAGCAGGCAACTCCTAGGGGCACTAAGTCTGACAGATTGACTGACTGATTGATTGGTTGATTTACTGACTGGTCAGGTTCATTGACTAACTGGTTGATTGACTGGTTGATTGACTGACTGGTTGATTGGCTAGTTGCTGATCCGACGTAGCATGTTTTTAGAAATTCGAGAACAGTCCATTCAGAAAACGCGTCAGAAATTCTATCAACATCTTGTTTGATCGCGCACCAGTAGCATCGACCGACGACATGAGTGACGATGATAATTCTCCTCCGACTGACGATATAGACATCAACGAAGCTACGGGTATGTTCACAGAAAATCATGAATTTCATATAAGTGTGAAGATTAATTTCTAAAATATTTCGATGCAAATCTCTGTGGTATCATTTATATATATTCTAGTCTGCAAAACATTTATCTACGTGTATACTTATATGCAAAGCGCCCACAGACATAGGCAGAGAAATCTGTTGATTGCATCATTGTCGTCGTCGTCATCGTTATCTATAGATTTTATAGCGCCTCTCTAGAAAATTCGAAGGCGCTCTCAACACGGATACCCCAGGGGAATAGAAACGCGTTTAAAGAGTGAGAAGCCGATGGACAGAAGCCAGTCATTAGTGTGGTAGTTAGTGATGGAGGAAGGTCATTCCAGGTATACATAAAGGCGTCTAAAAAATCAACTTCGAATGAGATTGCATCAAACTTCTTGTGTGGCACGGTGGCCGATTGGTTAGAACGGTCGGCCCATAGCGCTCTGCGTGCCCTAAGTGAGCGGGTTCGACCCTCGTCTGATCCGTCACTGTGTGGACCTTGAGCAAGTCCGTCGCGCACAATAATTGCTCTGCAGTAGAACTGCAATTGCGCCGTCGAGGCGTGTGCACTTCCGAGAAAAAGATGTTGGAAGAAGGGCGCTATAAAATATCAGTATAAATAAAAAAAATAGTTGGAGCCACTGCAGCAAACGCTATATTTCGTCATTTCCATGGCTGCCTCACGACTAGCTAAATGGACTGCTACTCTTTTGTCTCTCTGTATGCTCTATCAACCGTCCTTCCATTGATTTCTCTGTATTTCTGTTTGAGTCTCTGTTTCTCAGTTTCGTGTAACTCTGCCTTCAGATTGTACCTCTGTCTTTGTCCCTTCGTCACACACTGAATCTCGGTTTAGTCTATCTCCCGCTTATTATTATATCTGCGACTTCCATTACGATGATAATTGTGGTTGTGACTAATTATAATAATAATGTATGTCATTATAAATCAGATGCCTTTGCTTTAATTAGCTGAGTTTTGATTCTATTTGATTAAGCAAGAAAACGTCAAGATTAGTTTAGACCGTAGACTTCATCTAGAAGTTTAGATTAGGCAATTCTAGAGTCTAGACTAGTCTAGAGTATGGACGAAGACCCAACTTAACTGTTGAGTTGCCATATACTATAAGAAAAGAAACGAATGCTCTAACACTATCGGAAGCAGTGCACTCTGACCAACAGGTATAATTTATTCGTAACCATCGCTGTGAAATGGCCGGTGCCAGGAACTTATAATGATGATATAAATTTATAAAGTAATAGCACAATAATTTTTATTATAATCGTATGGTACCCAGGAATAGAAATATTTATAGGACAATGATCCCTCTAATTTTATGGAGATAGTGCACGCAAGAAATTTTGTGCGCAACATGTTAGAAATGGTTCACACTTTTGTGCGCAGGTCGGAGCTCAATACGATGATAGTTAGATTAAGACCATAATTATCTATAAGTCTATGGCGGTAAGTTCTGACAACTTAAGAAAAGAACCTTGTCTAAAGATATATAGAGACACGTATCAACCAAGGAACCAAAGCATATGGAGTAAGGTAGGACTCGGCCGGTTAGGAGACTCGAACCACGTAGATTCATTAAATAAAATGTGTGCGCTCATTAAATTCTTGTGTGCGCTGGCTCCACGGTCGCACATATATGCGCACACATGCGCGCACAGGAACATAGTATCGAAGAAAAATGTTCTATTATTTACCCCGAAAAATCTGGATCCATATCTGTTTCGTCCAGATTGTCCTCCTGGATGTCGGGCGACACGCTGCGGGATCTTGAAGGCTGTGGGGTTGACTTGGTCGACCGTCTCGGCGTTCCTCTTCTGGACTTCGATACATGCTTGGTAGCCCTACGTCGGCGGCCAGAGGCATCGTTGTCCCCTGGTAACATCACCATCATCATTATCATCATCACCGTCACCATCACCACCACCACCACCGTCATCATCATCATTCTCTGCTAAAGCAATTTCAGACAGAAATACTGAAAGGTACAGGCAGATGCAGAAGCATGCAGAGAAAGGGATACAGAGTTACAGACAGTAGCACGCAAGAAAAACGCAGACAGCGAACGGATATAGACAGTTATAGTCATAAATACATCTGGAAGTTGCAGAAAAATGAAACGAAGCCATCGAGAGAATAGACATGGACAGAGAAAGATACAGCGAGGAACAGGAAAGGAGAGTAACACAAAGGCAGAGAAACAGAAACGGGAACAGCAAGACAGGGAAAGCCAGACAGGAGTAAAGAGACATAAAAGGAGACGTAGATGGAACTACAGGATCAGACCTGTCACTCGAAAGGAGGGTTACACAAAGAAAGAGAAACGGAAACAGCAGGACGTAGAAAGCCAGTGAAAGAGATACAGGAGTAGAGAAACATATACTGAGACGTAGAGGGAACTACTGGAGAGCCAGACCTGTCACTCGTCTCGACTGACCTCTATTCATGTCCCGGTAGTTAACGAGTTTTTTGGGTCGAAGGTTATATTGAGAATTTCCCTTCTCATCTGAAAACAATTATTGTAGCTCCAGTAACAGAATATAAAAAGAACAGTCTGACTTCTCACCGGGGTTTTCACTCTCAGAGCACCTCTGAATAGTTATCCTGCGAGAGGCGCTATATAAATTCAAAGATACGATGCGATTTACCTGCAGTGTTTCCATAACGTTTTGGTCGTTGGACCCACTCCGGAAAATTTTTTCCAATGCCCGCGACCCACCTCACAAAGGCGAACAATATTGTGTTAAAATTTAATCAGCATTTCAACGTGAATTTGCAATGCATGCATTGAATAATGAATATAGGCCTAGGCCTACTGAAAAGACTAGACTTGGCTCTACTCATTGGAGTATACTACAGTGACAATACAGCGAAGATAGTCAAGAGGACAGTTTCATTTGGTGTTTCTGAATTTAATAGGAACTATGTTTAAACAGACGTGAAGCATGGCAACCCACTTGACAACACGCCGCGACCCACTTTTGGGTCGCGACCCATAGTTTGGGAAACACTGTCATTGGGGACTTCATTTCTTGGCTTCAGCATATGATGGCCGGTGGCCCGTTTTCTCCCTCTTCGGGCCATAGGCAGTGTCGTTTCGGACCTCTTAAAGACTTTAAAAACGGAACAAATAAGTAATGCTAAATGTAGGGTAATAATAACATTAAGATGCCTTAAGTTTAGCCTGATTGTAGGTAAGTGTCAGCAATATTACATCTTAAAAGGCATTGCCCTTAGTATTACAGAATATAGCATTTTTCATAAGTTGGTTGCAGGCGCTCTCCGGGTCCCTAAAAGTTGTCGGACCCATGGGCATATACCTCTGCCCATTCCTCTCGGCGGGCCTGCCTATAGGTCATTATTTCACCATCACCAGGGTCTTCATTCTCTTCGTAGGCCTAACAATAATTATTGTCGCAGTTATCATCAGTGGCAGAGTTGGCTACATTAGATGTAGGCATATAATATAACGCAATGAGGGCTTTGCAAGGCTGCCGACAGTTGAATTCTACTCTTGTAATAACTTTCCATCATTCGTGCATAGTATGTGCCTAGATGCTCGGAATTTATCTGCCATGGGGACGGAATTATCTCAGCCTATATATGGGACCGGAATATCTCTGCCTGTTGGGCACGGAATTTCACCGCCGCACCGGGAATTTCCATGCTTAACCAGGGTACCGGAATTTCTGCCGGCGGGTTTACATATAGTCTCTAGATAGGTTATGCAGACTAGATTATATTAAACACGACAGGGATTTAAATAGCAATATTATAGAAACGAAGCTTCACACTGATAAGAAATTCATGATTTTCTGTGAACATACTCGCAGCTTTGTTGGTCGTAGAATTGTTATTGTCACTCATGGTCGATGCTACGAGATGTTGATGGAATTGCTGAATAGGCTGTTCTCGAGTTTCTGAAAACATGCCAAGTCGGATCAGCAACTAGCCAATCAATCAGTCAGTCAATCAACTAGTCAATCAAAGAGTCAGCCAGTTAGTCAGGCAATCAATCAATATTCACCAGTGGTGACTCTTTTCAGCTTTCGGTGCAGTAGTTTTTGCTAACTGATGTAATTAATGCAATCTCAATGACATTTAACATCACAATTGCAACATGTAGGCCAGCGCAGAGCGCGCCTCTGAATAGATATCTAGAAGAAGCGCTATAGAAATGCTCGTTCACACCACATTACATCCGCTCACTTCATCTGTCGTGTGAATGGGATAAAGTTATTGACATGCATAGACAGTTAAGCGCCATTGTAGCGGCACGGTTGCGTTACGGCGCTCTAGAAATTGTCCGTTTAAAAGGTGTGAGATCCTTTGAATAACTAGGCCCAATATAGTTTCATTCACTTAACTATAATAGGTTGGCTTGGGCTAAACTATTATAGGAACCCAAAAGATGGAACTATATGGACACCAGCTTCTTCTTTGACCCATGTGTTTCTAACCATATTGGCCTTCTGAACTAGCTGACCAAGTCGCCGTTCGTTTAAGCGTAACATAACAGGCCTCATTTATCAGCATCAAAAAAGCTGGAGAATTATTCTCAAATGCTTACTATTCTCATCCAAATCAAAGAACAAGAGTAGCAGAAAAAATTTACCACTATAGTATAGCAAATTATTTTCAAAAATCAAAGTCATTTCGAATACATTTTTACCTGGAGCTGTTGGTACACTCGGCGTAGATCGAAAAGTGACAAGACCGTTAGAAAAACGGTTTGCTACGTCATCACAACTGCTGTATGACGTCATGCATCAGAATATTTTAAATTATGAACCATTTTCGCCAATCACAGGTTGACATGCGCTGACATGAATCATGTTCAATCTCTGATTGGCTAAAGTCGATGCGAACTCATTGGACACCACGGTAAGAATATATCGATTGGATTGCTGAATGAGACCTTCCAAGATAACATCGTTCTTGATCGCCATTTTGACTTTCCTCGTCCATTTTCCCTCAACTGCAATTCTTAGGAGGGAATCTCTCCTCATCCAAACATTTTCTCTGTCGGCTTCTAATTATTCCTATCATGGATCTATTTTTCTACCAGTTGTAAGCGTATCTATTGCAATACAATACAGCTAGGCATGTATAATGAGATTTAACAAGACAAGTCTTAAGTAAGTAAGTATATTCTTTATTGAACCAACTGCTTATCCGCACTCTGGTGTACAAAACATTTTAAAGTTCGGCATTCTAAGTAAACGATTGAAAAATAATTTTCACTCTAGATTGTATGCAACACACATGCAGTTGGGAGGATTAGCAGATATTCTTTTAAATAGCAATACATTAATTTTAATAATACAACATTCTCATTAAAAAGGAGTTTCGCTCTAGATTGCTTGCCTGTGTCATTTCACGGTCATGTGGGCGCGGACGTTGGAAGTGGAAGGTCGCCTACTCGCCTTTATAGGAGGAATGATGTGACCTGGGTTCTCCAGTATACATCGCTTTGAATAGACCCGTATCGGCCAACCGGATCAAATGTTCGAATGGAGGAACATCATCTGGCAGATATCGTTAACGAATCAGTCTGTTGATCACTGACTGTACTAGGGCACGCTCCTGCTGCCCCACGTTCCCCACCAGGCTGGGACCGAATACAGCATGCGGGCCACTCTAGGCCTAGTCGAACGCATCACGTCAAAAAGCAATAGTCCTGAGAAACCATGCGCCCCCTTTATACGCAAAACATACATTGATTGCCTTGCCTGACAACATATTCTATTTATATGAGGTTCAAAACTGAGATTTTCAGTCATGGTGACCACCCCAGGATAACCATGCTTTTGACCCTTGGCAGTCCTGGCATCTCCAATGGGTCTTCTAATCGACCTCCCCGCCCCCGAGGACGTCGTATAATCATCTCTTGTCTGTTTTATATTTAGTCGTAGGTTGCATCTGGCAGCCAACTCGGACACATGGTTTAGTTCAATCTGAATCGTGTCTTTGTTGTGACTCCTCGGACCGAACCCGTATTCTACGCGTTACAGGCCAACCGCTCAAACTAATCGGCCACCGTGCCACACAAAAATAACAGACAGAATATCTAGACTCAACCTGGGACTAATATGGAACAAGACTTAACCCTCTCTGTGGCTTAGCCCTTTGCGCTCGCAGAGTATGAGAAGTGGCGGAGTTAATTAATTGTACGCATTGATATATTATGTCTCCGATATTAAGCGTTTAAAAGTGTTCTCGAAATTACTAATTGACAGTGTGTAACCGACATCTTGTTACAAATGCAAATAGTTCGCCATCACTAATTAAAATAATTATCAATTTAATCTATCGCATATTCAGTTTTTTGGCTGCCATCTTGTTACGATAGAATAGAGTGAGCAGAGTGGTTCCCAAATGTATTTAGTTGGAGGACATAATGGGCCACTAGTTTTAAAATATTTTAAATTTTAACAGATTTTTAGAATAGAATCAAATCACACACGGAAAAATCCCGTTTAATCATTTTAGATTTATAGTAATATTTATTTAAAGTCACCTATAAACGTTAACAAAATATAAAAAAGGAAAATAATTATTCTCTCAAATATTCAATTTATGCACGTCTATTTTTTATATCTTTAAAAGGTCGAAGGTCACTTTTAAAGGGTCTCACGGGCCACTTTTGACCAGCGGGCCACAGTTTGGGAATCGCTGAGTTACCTTATATTAATTATAAAATAATTCCATATAGTCTATCCCATATTCAGTTTTCTAACTGCCATCATGTTACGATAGAATAGAATTACCCTGTATTAATTACAACAATTTTTCATTTAATCCCATATTCAGTTAGCCTAGTCTTCATTTATCTGATCCTTCATTTATCTGCCTTGAACAGTTCATGTGGCGCATCTTGCGAGGTGGTTACCTACCTGATGCTGCACTGATGGTTGGAGATCTGGCCACCAGAGCGGCCAAGGTACTTGTTCCAAGCCATTATTGGTAACCCGAGCCATGCTCGGCGACCGATGTGCACGTTAAGGCCTCGCGAGCCCATCCATTTGCCCTCCCGAATAAGGACAGCAAGAATTTTTTTATCAACGATGATGCACAAAAACATGTACTAGTCCGTCGGCCCAATTGGTTCGATTAATAATTCATAACATTTAAACTTAATATCTCACTCATTAGGTGAACTCTTGTCCATATGCCCGTGGCTGCCCGTTGCTTGCACTCAACTAGGCCTAAACACAATCCTTTTAAAAAGTAATTCATCCAAGTGCGAGCTTAAAGTGGCAGCAAAGAAGCCAAGACGAAGAGAACATGCCATGACTCTCTCTAGAAGCGGAGCTATATAAATTTGCAGATAGCATTACTGCATGACAAGCGAGAGAATGAGGTGGACGATGAGAGGAGGTTTACAAGAGGAACAGAAGGAGTAACGGAAGGAGTAACGGAAGTCCGAGGAAAAGGAAGCCGAGCAAGTGGAAGGAAGGAAAGAAGATGATGCGACACACGAAGAAGAAAGGGAAAGGGTGTCCTTTGGGAGCTGTTAAGGCGGGAAATGTAACTCAGTCGTTGTCTGCAGCAGTAAATATCGTCTTGGTAGACCTTGGCTCCATTGCCGCGTCAAAACTAAACAAAGGACAGGAAGATATTATAATAACAATAATAACAATAGGCCTAATAATAATGTCAATAATAGTAGTAGTTGTAGTAGTAGTTCTACCAGATAGAATTGTTTCGTTTGGTCCAGCGCACCGAACTCGTTCTAAGATGCATGCACAATCCTCCCCTACCACACTTGACCAGATTGCTTCCTTTGCTTCCCCTGATCGAAACACGGACAGACCCACATCTTTGTACCCGAGTCAAGCGCCAGAAAACACATGTTTTTGCAAACTGATTACCCTCGTCCAAGAGTTAATGGGTTGTCACGCACAAATGACGTGATCACAATCTCTCCGACTCCACACCCGGGGCAACGTCGTTCCGGGCATTTTGAGAGTGCATTTTCAGTGCCAGGCCAATTTCATCAGGATCAGAATGGCTCCTACATTTATCATCCAACGACTCAAGCGCCGTCGGTGATCGCAATGATTGCACATGAGAATCCATTAACTCAACAGTTACCACTTCAGAATTTAACTACTTCGTTCACACAGACAAAAGTCTCTGCAGAAATGACTTCTACTGCGCCGCCTTCGCAGGTTAATCTGTTACAGACAACGGAGGCCCAAGTTTCTGTAGCGCCCAGCGCCTCAGTCCTAGCACCACCACCGGCAGCACCAGCTTCTAAAGCGCATATTACGAAATCCGGTCTCTTTCTACCACAACCGTTTGAAGGTAAGACCTCTCTGATGATCCCCGCGTCTTTGTTCAAGCCTTTCGTCAATGGGTAAATTTCCACGATTTCACGGATTCTGATGCTAGGTTCGCCTTTGCACTGAGCCTTCGTGACAATGCAGCCGCTTGGTACCATGCAAAGCCGCTCGACAGTTTCAATACTTTTGATCAACTCGCAGAAAGCTTTATTAAACGCCGATTGAATCTGGATGACCATCAGACATTCTTGGCTATTCTTCAAGGCCTACCACCTTTGGTCCGTTACTCTGTATTACAGAATAAGGCTAATACCGTTGATCAGCTGTTATCTGCTGCAACTTTGTGCGAGTCCGCTATGGGCTCCGACGTTCAGCATTCATCTCAAATTGTGCAATCTTTGCAAGTTATGCAAGAGCAGCTCAGACAACAGACCTCAGCGTCTTCACAGGCGGCAATTAAAGGTCAACCACGGGATTCTCAACCAACGTTTCAACAGCCAAATCATACCCAGTTTGATAGACCTGACGATCGTCCTTATCGGCCTATACACCCGACATACACTGAATCATTTGATCAACCACTCGCGTCATCAGCACGTCATCGGGACGTCACGACGTATTATAACAGGACACCGCCATTCTATCCACTGTCAACACGATCGTACAATCAAACTCCCCAACAATCATACTTGCCTTCCCCAGGACAAGCTGATCACCGTGCATACAGACAGACGACGCAGTCATTCCACAACCAATACAGACCTCGTTTTGGATACACTCGTTCACAACAGAGGGCGCCACCGGCAGACCAATCTGCACAGCACTTTCCCATTGCGCAGCAAGACAATATGGGCACTAAATGTTCAAATTGTGGCACTGTTCATCCACGTTTCGAATGCAGAGCTAGGGGTTTGACCTGTTTTGCGTGCGGTCGTCAGAACCACGTGGCCAAGCTTTGTAGGTCAAGCAGAAGACCTCAGAATCACTCCCAATAGCAATTACAGGCTACCTCTCTACCATCCATAGGTGGCCGCAGCGATCATTTCACCAAAGCATTCATCATCATACATTCTCACACAACCACGACAACAGATATTCTTTAGTAGTCCAAGCATCATCATCATCGCCGACATTGCTCTCAGCGTCAGTCACACGCCGCTGCAGCCGACGCGGCAGCTGCAGCCGCGCCCGTCAGATCAACAACAGCGCGCGCGTCATCTAGGGGCCGTCGCTTTCATCTGGGTCATCCGCGTTCATGCTCATCATCCGCCGACTTTGTTAATCAAAGAGCAGACATCATTGCCAATAATCATATAGTTAATCATTCCGCATCAACAATATCATCGCAGAATGCAGAGATTATTTCTCAGTCTTACACGCAACGAGATTCAGCTTTATCGCAATCTCCGAGGCACATCGTGTCTCAGCAATTTAATCAAATGGGCGAAATAATAATTCATCTCCTCGGCCGCCCCAAGGGGGCGCTTTTGGACAGCGGAGCGACTCATTCCGCTCTTGACAGTAACACCTACGATCATTTACCTAAGAACTATCAGAAATTGGAGCCTGTTGACAATTTGCGGCTCGTTGGAGTGAACAAGCTACCCATCAAATTGCTTGGCAAAGTGACCTTGCCCTTGCAAATTCAAGGCCTGGTATTTCAGTTCGATTTTATTGTTATACCTGGATTGGTCAACAGTATAATCCTTGGTTCAGATTTTTTAAACTTCACACAGGCTGTCATTAGCTACAGTGATCGCACCGTTACATTCTTCAAAGATTTTGTCACAATAGGCCTTCGAGTTAAATCAGCAAAAGACCAAACTGCTCTTTTAAGGCTACAAGCCCCAGTTAAAATACCAGCACGTTCTGTTTTTTTAGCAGCGGTAAGAATTCCGCCCGCTTACAGAGGATACCCGGGTCTGGTTCAACCATTGCCCCCCGCCCCACAGTTTCTGGTAGCTAATATCCTAATTGAACCCGATTCTGGTACATCTAGGATTAATGTCCTCAACCCTACTAACAAAGAGATAGATTTACCCAGGGGTTACCCCATCGGGCTCATTTCCTTCGCCGATCCATCGACGTTACCCGAAGCAACAACTCCGATCGTACCTCAGCCGCCGTCGCCAGACCTTCCTCCTGATTCGCAGTCACGGGACCGGATTCTCAGGGACTTGGGTCTGAAGATAGAAAGGGATCATCTCAACAGCGCACAGTTCAACCAACTTTCCGACCTAATCTTTCAAAACAAAGACCTCTTTGCAACTGATATAGCGCAGTTACCAGGAACAACTGAAGTTTTTCATCGCATTGAAACCACAGGTCCGCCTACCAGACAACGAGCCTATCGTCACTCCCCTGCAGCTCGTGCGGAGATCTCGAGACAGACGGAGGGCATGCTCAGGTCCGGCGTCGTGTCTCACAGTTCGTCTCCACGGGCGGCTCCAGTCATCTTAGTGTCAAAAAATGTGAAGTTTCTCCGCGCTTCGTCGTAGACTATCGCAGACTGAACGCTGTTACAACTCAAACTGCTTTTCCATTACCAAGTCTCGATAACATTCTCGATCTACTTGGAGAGAAAGAGCCAGGGTTTTTCACGGCCATTGATTGATTTAAAGTCGGAATACTTCCAAGTATGTCTCGACGAGTCCTCTAAAGAAAAAACGGCCTACGTTACGTCAGAATGGTCGTTTCACTTCAACCGAATGGCATTTGGCTTGGCTGGAGCGTGCCAGACCTTCCAGCGCCTCATGAATACGGTCTTTCGAGGTCAATTGAACTCTCACGTCCTGTGTTACATTGATGACGTCATTATTTTTTCTCATGACTTTCCTCAGCACCTCATCCATCTGCGTCAAGCCTTCGACAGGTTTCGGTCGGCACGTCTTCGCCTTCACCCGGGTAAGTGCCAGTGGTCCAAGACGAGCATCAAGTTCTTGGGTCACGTGTTGTCTTCAGAGGAAATAGCGATCGATAAAGACAAGATCAAAGCCGTCACCGAATTTCCTCAACCTCAGAACGTCACACAAGTCCGTCAATATCTTGGCCTCACTGGATACCACCGTCGTTTCATCAAGGGGTACGCCAAGATAGCAGCTCCCCTCAGCCAGTTGCTCCACAAGGATACAAAGTTCATCTGGACCAAGTCTTGCAATGATGCTTTTCTAACCTTGAAAGAGGCTTTGACCGCTACGCCAGTTTTAGGATTTCCGAACTTTTCACAACCGTTTACGATCACCACGACGCAAGCGGACAGGCGATTGGGTTCATCCTTAGTCAAACAGCACCAAATGGGGTAGAGAGACCCGTAGAGTATGCCGGCAGATCCTGAAAGGAGGGGAGTATAACTTTTCCATCAGTGAATTAGAAGGATTGGGATTAATTGTTGCGGTTCAAAAATTTCATCCTTATTTGATAAATAACACATTTCGAGTTGTGACCGATCATTTTTCGTTAAAATGGTTAAATCAGATGAAAATCAACAGTTCTCGTCTCAGCCGTTGGAGCCTGTTGTTGCAGCCCTACAGTTTTCAGATCATCCATCGAGCAGGGCGTTTAAATGGCGCCGCTGACGCTCTGTCCCGGCGTACTTACCCAGAAATGATGCCTGACGAATTCCCGGCAGATCCGACATTTCACGATGACTGTATATCTCAGGCCTATAGCACCATCTGACGAATCACTTGACGTTTTTAACGCCGATTCTAGTCTCATGGCTGATCAGGTGCATTCGGAGTTAATCGACAAGGCAAACAATTGTAGAGATTACGTATTATTTTATGACGATCTAGACATTCGCAAATACCAATCTCAGTGCCGTGAACTTAAGCCGTTAGTTGAATATTTAACTTAGGGCACTTTGCCAGGCGATACCAGTGTAGCGAGGAAAACTCTTCTCAGAGCTGAACATTTTATTATAAATGACAGCGGGGTTTTAATGCGTCTATTTCAACCTAGATCTAAGCGTTCACATACTCAGGGTGAACTGATCCATCAAGTAGCCGTGCCAGTCGTGTTGCGCAAGATGGTCCTCCAACACTGCCACGAACATTCAGGCCATGCTGCGATTGACCGTTGTTTTCTGGTCTTACGTAGCCGATTTCACTGGGCCGCCATGTATTCAGACCTAAGTCAATTTATTGCCAGCTGTGACGTTTGCCAGAGGGCTAAACAAGGACCCAGAGCGACCAAGGCTCCTCTGCATCCATTACAGATTTGTGGACCCATTCAAACATGGCATCTAGACTTCGCAGGACCATTGCCAGCAACGGCACAAGGTCATAAGTACATTCTTTTGTTCGTGGACTCGCTGACTAAGTTCACAGAAATGGTCCCTACAAAAGATCAGTCAGCACCGACCGTCGCCACGGCATTGTATACCCATATCATCACTCGTTACGGAGCGCCACAAACGCTAATAAGTGACCGCGGGAAGGCCTTCATGGCAGCGGTGGTCAAAGACTTGTGCGCGAGGTTCAAGGTTACTCGTCTTTTGACCCCTTCTTACCGACCTTGCGCAAATTCTCAATGTGAACGTTATTGGAGAACAGTGTGTGCAGCGCTACGTTCTTACTGTCTCCATCAGCAAGAATGGGACCAATTCATTCCAGCAGTTCTACATGCGCTCCGAGCTACACCTTCACTATCTACAAAGTTTTCTCCGAGTCTTCTGGCCTATGGCCGAGAGATGGACCTTCTGCTTCAGACAGCAATGATCCCTCCTTCCACCGAACGATTGGCAGCCGATTCTTACATCACCCAACTTCTTCCCAAGCTTCAGATCACACGTAAGATAGCTCGCGACAACATCCTAGACGCGCAGGTTCACTACAAACATCACTACGATGTCAATCAACGTCCAGCTTCTTATGCGCCAGGAGACCTTGTGTGGCTCAAAGACGAACACAATCCACCCGGCTCATCCAATAAGCTCAGAAGGAAATTCATCGGACCATTCTACATCGTACAGTGCGGACCAAGAGATACGTATCTTCTGTGCAACGCACGTACCAATCAGACTCTCAGAGCCCCGGTCCATATTGACCGTTTGAAACCACATTTTGATCATCTTGACCTCCTCTTCGCCAAATATCCAGACATTATGACCTCGCCGCCGGTGGCGCCAGCTTCGTCAGCAGACCCTTCCACGCCAACGGATGAGTCTACACCCAGCCACCCGGTTCCGTCAGCTACAGACGCCATAGATCCCTCCCAGGACCCGTTTCATCAGGTCCTCCTCAACGACGTCCCTCCATCCCCAGGGCCCACTCCCGTCCCTGACCCTCTTCCTTCAGTCCCTGCGACTGGCCCGTCAGTCAGTGATACCCAATGGTATCCCGTTAAACGACTCAAGGGGTGTAATATGATTAATGGCCAGAGGCATTATCTGGTTCAATGGGAAGATTTGGCTTCTCCCCCATCTTAGCAGATGGAGCATGATATTTCGACTGCGCTTAAGCATTCTATCCACCTGGATTACACGCTTCAGGGCAAACGCCGCAAAAGACCAGTTTGGAAACAGTAGTCATTTATATTAATTCTTTATTAATTAACTTTTTCATTACTTCTTATTACGTATCGTATTTCCCTCCATTTTCTGTTTTTACACAGTCACGTGCACGTGCAACTCTAAATTTTATCTGTCTTACGTTAGGTCTGGTAATCTTTAAGCAGCTCGACTATCGGCCGCGGTCGAGTTGTCTATTTTGATTGCCAGGTTTCTCTTAACACAGATCACCGTCTCCAATTCGTCCTACCTTCAGTCCGATTATTGTTCATAATATTTCCATCATTTCTTATCTATTTTACTTATATTATTCATGACTACTTTGCGCTCCTGGGTTATTGTGACAACGTCTGAAGGTTTTCTCGTTATTATGCTGTCATGTCGCTTATTAGTCAGAGTTTATTTTAAGCTCATTGAAGTACAGTAAACATTCATATATGTCCCTGTGGTTTATCTCTACACGTTGAGTATCAAACTCGGTATATCGGTATATATCCGATCAGCTTAAGCCGCTTGCAACAGTAGAGTTACTGTTTCTAATTGATTATAATTTCAGCATTTTTTTTCGGATTACGAGTAATTTCTGTTCTCAGTGACTGCGTTGTTTTGGTTATTTTCACAGTATGGCTCATTAGCGCCAAGTTCTGTCATGACTATAGTCAAGTGGTTTCACGCCTTTAGGTTCAATCATGGTATTCGTTTCATATAACCGAGGCCTAGGCTAGGGCTACAGTTCTTGTAGGCAGACAGCTTTGTCTCTAGAGTTCAGTTGTAACGGTATAGTAATTTCAATGTCTTTTAGCCTCTACTGATGCTTTATTGCGAGATTGATATCTAAGTCGCCTCATGAACTTTCGTTCGAGACTATCCTTTATTCAGCGTCACGTGGGCGTAGGCCTACAGCTTTGGATCTGTAGCAGGTCAGCGACAGTATTACAGACAGATTATCACGTCACAGAGTCGCGTTTTTTCGGTCACCAAACATCAGTGTCATGAGGCATACATGCCTCGATCATAGCGTTTACATCTTCACAACATATCATGTCTGGAGGTTTAGTCTAATTGTTATTATCCGGTTTGTATTCCTATGCTTAACTTGTTGCTTCGATATTTCGTTACTTTTATGCTTCTATTCCGCTCAGTGTTCTGGTATGTTCCTTTGCATAAGTCTATATATATACACGGGGCTAGCTAGTTTTCAATATTAGTTGTGGCTTCTAACCACATAGTTTCGTTTGCTTCAATTTATCTTACGTTCAGGCGTATTTAGTTGTCCTGCTTCAGAGCGTCCTAGATTTTATCATCCCTTTATTCAGTATATGCATGCCTTGTTGGCGTAATTTCGTCGTTACATTACCGTACATATTATTCCTTTTTGTTTTGCTCTGATTTTCATTTTACGCTTCATATATGTGTTTTTCTTATATCCTTTTCATGTATTCGGGATTTTGCGACGAGCGATGACATCGTGGAACACGGGACGCTGCTGTCCGTTCATCAGGACAAGCATCATTGCCACGTGTTCTCCGATTTTGGTCGTACTGCGTCCTGCCGGACCGTTTTGTCGTCCGCAGAACGTGCGACTCGTTGTCTACGCTCCCACATGGTGCTCGTATTCGACTCGCCTCGATCCTGTCTCGCTGGACAAGGGCGGGATCTTCTATGATCCTCGTTGTCGTGTCGCCTACATACGACTACCCTCGTCCCCTCGCGTTCATCTTCGCGAGAGGCTTTCTGACACTTGTACATTCGTCAATTGCTGAAGACAGTCGAGTGCCCTTCTTCCTCTTTCCCTGTCTCCGCGTTTTTCCTCTGATTTATTTTCTGCATTCGTTTATGTTTGTTCCTTATATTCTACGTTCGTTAGTTTTACTTCACGTTACTTTTCGCATATTCGTCGTTTAGTCTCACCGTTCTGTATGTCTAGCAATATAGTTGTTATGGAATATACTATCTAACCGAGAGTCTATTCTGTCTCAGCTAGAATCGTTCTAATACACCTTCAGCTCCAGATCGATCGGAGATACTATCAGTGTTATCTGATGAAAGGATCAATCTTATGGAAGTGCGGGGTCATGTGTAAGGCATTATCCCTCGCAGTGTCAGGCGTCTCATTTTGAAGTTTACTTAAATTATCTTACAAAAGGATGCAAAAATTACATATAGCAGACAGTTTACTGTTAGCTTATGTATTAAATTTACTGAACTGAAACTTGTGCTCAATTTTAGATATTGAAATTTGTTGAAAGATCTATTTTGTACACTATTCGTATCCGTTCGAACAGATGGTCCAAGTATTCGTATTCAGCAGGCACATCATAATATGAACAATCAAAGAATGAACACTCACAAAATAATCATAACAAGCAACTACACAACAGACATCCTTGGACCAATGAGATTAAATAGAAATCAAACAGTAATAATTACACTCAGAATAGGAATAGATTCAATTGGCAGCACATCGGAAAGGTTCACCCTACTAGAAGCACTCAATACATACTGAAATACAATACAATAACTCGAGCACATAGTTTGCAATCCTTCAACCCCATAAAACACAGCATGATCGTATCCTATCACTAGAATGCATGATTGTAGAGAATTTTTAAAATGCGAATGTCACATTACTTCGTCAAAACTGTAAGCCAACGTGCGCTTGCAAGTCCTCTAAAAAGATATTTGAACTAACTTCACGACCAACTTTCCAACACCTAAGATGCAACCTAGGCCTAAAATGATGATAAAACATCATTGCATCCAACATATCCCTCAATACTAAGTTCATAACAGCTCACACATTCCTTGCGCTGTTGATAGCCTATATCTTTTTGTTCCTAGGACGAACACTAGTCTACATAGGAACAATACTGGGCGTTTGCTGCGGTGGGTCCATCTACCTGTAACGACCTTCCTCCATCGCTAAGCACCAAACTGGATTCTCTCCATCTACCTATCCCTCTTTACAGGCAGTTCCTTTTCCCAGATTTCCCGTGCTGGAAGCGCCTCTGAATAGTTACAACTTAAGAGGCGCTATATAAATCTAAAGATACGATAAAAAAAGATTGGGACACGCTGTTCTAGGTTCACCTTCAACCACCATGTACTAAAATGTATGGGAAAACCTACGCAATTCATCCTTAAACAATATAAAATTTGAACAGCTCGACTTCAACTTCTCCTTGGCAATAAAACTCTCAAAGAAAACAAACTCCAGAAATGGATTATCAAATTTATTTCTAAATTCCAAAAGCATTCATCAGTGTTCTTCCACACACAAACAACTGTTCAGACAGCTCTGGAATTTCTTCCGGATGTTTATTCCTTATCCTCGGCCTCGTCTTCCTCCTCGTTGTTGATCTGGAAGTACCTCAGCTCGTAGGAATCCTTTCCGTTGGCGACCACCCTCAGCCAGTCGCGAAGGTTGTTCTTCTTCAGGTACTTCTTCGTCAAGTACTTCAGATACCTGTAGAGCAACAAAAAAGATCATCAAGCAAATACTGAAACTACTGCTTTCACACCTAACTCCTCCACTGTCTGCACTCTGGCAGTGCCAGCCTAACTCTGGATAAAAGGGAAGGCAGGGAATACCAAAGATCTTTGTTATCTCACAGCGTTGTTAAACTGAAAATACTACACGCACCCAGAGTAATGTTTAACCTGCAAACTAACAGAACAATTCTAAAAATAGTCCAGCTAGCTAAAAAGGCAGTCATGGGTATGAAGTGCTAGCGACTTCGTTTTCTTAGCCTTGGCACACAACGAGGGGTGGCCAGGCCTCTCCATGCCGTAATGAGTAAACTGACCATATACATGGTACGACATCCCAGTGTATAGCGTCAGACCTCATAAGAGGACGCTACCTTTAGACAAATTTCTGCCCTGAATTGGAATAAATTAAATTTCACAAAGCTCAGCAAACTTGTCAGCGAGTTCAGCAATCACAGACATTGCACTCGTCACAAAACAGGATGGCACAGGGGCAACTATACTCACAGGAGCACAAGCTCAGGAAACAAAGTATTCCATCCCAAAGACCTGTGCCCAAGTTCCACAAAATGTTTCCATCTCTTGTTGCTCAAATTACCTACCCTCTTGCTTGGATCCGTCCCCAACCTGCCACGCAATCCCTGTTCCAAACCCCTTCCCTCAAGGAGCCTGACCACGAATAAAGCTGTCAAAATATGGAGAAATCACGGCCCGGGCATCCTTAGAGCAGGTACCCGACCTCGCGGACATTTTTTCGGGAAATGGTACATTTTTACAGAATTTCAGCACCAGAGAATCGATTTAATTGACCAGTGCAGTCAGCCAATATGATCAATGGGAACATTTTCTGGTAGATGTTCAGGTAAAACTGAGCATTTATACGGACTGTCGGGTACCCGACAGCAGATTTCCCGGGCAGCCAGCCTCAGGCGTGTACTCGGGTACCCGTTGACAGCTTTAACCATGAAACTATTACACAATTATCATCACCATGACTTTAACGATCGACAATTATTGACACGGATTAATTGAGTTAAGGACTGGCACTATACTATCTCATACTGCACAGAAACTTCCTCAGCGGAGGCAACTTGAAACTGTACTCTTCACATTGTAAGGCTAACATTTGTGACAATCATGTCACACGTTACTACTTTAATATTATGGCTGAACCAAAACTAGACTCAGTCGAACATCGTTGTGCAAGGCATTACTCATACAAACACTGGTTCTCAGTATCAATAGAATAACACACAAATACTGTTACTAGTACTTACTAGTCACTACTTCCTAGTGTAAACTAAGGCACAAAAAATTCATAAAAGTCGTTCAAACTGTCAAACAAAAGCAAGTGAATGAGACTTATTTAAATACTCAATACTCGCAGACTCCTTAAAACTTGCTCATAATATTCTGCGCTCAGTAGGGGGAAAAATTGACACTATGCTCATCCTTATCTAGGTGCACAGATTGCCCTTCAATGTGTTAGAAAAATAGCAAAACCATATATGTAATAGGTTCACTTTAATAGCAAAACTAGCTAGTACCTCTTCGAGAAAGGGATTTCGGAATTCACAAGGATCTTCGACTTTCCGCTTTTCTCCAGCGAGACGGAGCTCCCGAGATTGCCGACCTTTCCGTTGACCTTGATTCTCTCCAGGAGGAACTTTTCCTGTTAGGGAGATCAGCACAAATGGTACATTTAGGGAAGATGTCCCTAAATTAACTAGGGAATTGACAACCCTAGAAACCACCAACTGCGACCGAAGTTCGCAGGCCGAGCAAAGCGCGGAAGGCTCTTTGATCTCTGCAGCTTCAATAAAACAGAATGTTTAGAACATCATTAACCCTTACCACTCCTGAGGTTGCTGTGAGCGGCCAATTTTATTGCATTTGATATAACAATTGGAGAGGTACGGGTTAACTCTTACCCCTCCAACTATTATATCAAAAGCATTGAAATTGACCACTCACAGCAGACTCAGAAGTGGTAAGGGTTACAGAACATAATTATGACATAATATGAAATTCTAATATGATTGCGACGAAAAAAATGTCAGTTGGTTTAGAAAGGCTTTTCAGAATTACTATTATGCATTTTAAACATGCAAGATCACTCAGAGCATTAGGTGAAATTATCTGAATGTCTAAAAGTCAATGAGAAAATAAGGAGTTAAGATGTAAAGAGCACAGGCTGTTCTGTAATGGATTACACGTTTGTGTTAACACTGGTCAGGTTTTAAAACCTAAATGTATTTTCAAGAAAACAACACTTGGATCATATCCAGTGCATTGGCAAAACAGATCAGGTTAAAATCAGATAAACTGTTTTCAGCAAAATTAACTGCTCCACATTCATGCACAAAATGTGCTAGTTTCATAGTTAGATGCCTTGAGAACATTTTCATTTTACATGCCCACTAGCACAGGTGGCCGTGACATTAGTCATATGGCCAACAGAAGTAGCTACTCACACTTGCTAATCGATTCAACTTGGCAAAGCCAGAGCCTAATCAGTCAGAATTATCCATTTGTCTAATCAAATCACAATTTAACTGATCAATTAAAATTCATAATTAGCTATTGAAATTAATTCCACATTAGCTTTTGTCCAATCAATAAGAATCAAAATCGATTAGACAACCGTCTCAGTTGGAAGAATTAAATTCGATAAATTATCAAGCATCCACCATGTTCCAATTCACAAAAATTCACATTAACACGTCCGTTTGCGAGACTGTTTAGATACAGCCTCATTTGTAACAGTAAATGGCATTATTGACAGTCTTACAAAGTTGCCGAGGTCCATGATGCCATCCTCCACGGGATGAGCGCAGTCCAGCGCAAACTTCTGTGAAGTCTTCTTCTTCTTGCCCTTAGGCGCAACCTTCTTGGGCTAAAAAAAACAAACGTATTCAACCTAATGTCACATATTTACCATTCTGCAGACGAAACTTAAAATGCTGCTACATTAATAAAGCATGTAGGGCACGTAAAGCTGTTTATCAAAGTAGATTACAAACGAAATTTTAAACCTGTTTCAAACAATTCTGGAGTAACTGCAAGTGAATTTAACAATACACAATATTTCGTTCTTGTTCTTAAACACTTAAATTCTTATTAAATTAGCGCATTCTACGGCCTAAGTTCGCATTTGTCTGGTGATAATCTGCTGCTTGGCCAAACGTGCTAGGGTGGGTGAACCCTTGATGGAGAACCAAATACAGACAAATCATCCATCTACATGCTTATTGTTCAAAATAAGTTGACCATCTTTACTTTGTATCTTTAGTCATTGAATCTAAAAAATTAATAAATCAGATTTCACAAGATTATCAGTAAAATAATGGATAAATTTCTTACACGCTGAGTCTTGGCGACAACCATCTTTGCGATCGAGTTAGGAAAAGGAAACGGAAACGCTCCCGACGACTGTTGACAAGAGAAGGAAATGTGTTTCACAGAAAATCGAAGTATCACTGAGTAAGTAGGTATGCTACGATAATAATGAGAGTATGCGAATGAGCAAGAAACATTGATAAAAAAATGCTTAAATTAAAAACCAGGGCCTAGCCAAGGCTACCTTTATAATATAATATATAATAATATTTAATAATGATATAATAATAAGCGCGAGGTTTCTTTTCTTTTCCAGCGTGTATCTATCTGCATTCAACGCTATAATCTTGTGGCCTTCCAGGGCACCTTTCCCTCACCCCCAGAAGACGACGCCTGACCATCCGGACAACGGTTTTAACATAATAATAGTTATCACTAAGTCATTGGGGAATGAAGTACCTCAGGGCAAAATAATAATAATAATAATAATTCCAATCGCTATAGAAACCTTCGGTCCCCTCAATAGTGAGGGCCTCGCCTTTCTATCTGAGACTGGACGCCGACTTTCGACAACTACCCGTGACACCCGAGAGACAAACTTCCTTTTCCAGAACTTGTCGGCATTGATCCAACGTTTCAATGCGGTGGCTTTTCAGGGCACCATGTCAAGATTACGGTCCACTGACAAGCGACCACTGACGACCCAAATAGCTTGATGACAGGTCCGTTGGCAATGCCAATGAATAATAATAATAATAATAATAATAATAATAATAATAATAATAATAATAATAATAATAATAATAGAACTATATTTAGAATGGCCGTTACCTTGCAAAGTATTGCTACGTCATTCGTGATTCGCATGCTTTGCAATCTTTGCAAATATAAAAATAACAGAAAAGGAGGCGAGTTTGTAATCATCACCAACAATCGTCTCAAACGTACGTCCTTATCCCGAGTTCCAGACAGAGGAATTTTTGCAAGATTAATCTTTATCATTTAAAGGCTGTGGAATTTATTTTACTCTGGAATTCTTTTTGCTTTATCACACTCCACCCGCAAATAGCATACACATTAAACAACATAACAACATATTAAACAATTATTTATGAACTAATGCTCAAAGACAACACTGGTCATATAATTCAGAATTCTGGATGGAGATATCAACAAACTGGAAATCAATTGAAAATCTGAATCAACTGGACTCACTCGAATAGTTATGCGATCAAAACGGGAAAACACTTTTTTGTAATATAATGTCTTGGCCATTGCGTTCCGACAGTTTCTGTTAAAGCCTAGAGGGACATCATAAGCTTATACGTACAACGCTTTTATCCGAAGTCACCAGAACCATGCTTTTCGCAGATTTTACCTCAACCTTCATACTCGTCTCAAAAATGATTTTATCAAAATCATGTAGTTTTTCTGTATAGGTAAGCCCTGCGCAACAATCAAATATTGCGCTACAAAACCAGCCAGTTGAAGCGCATCGCTGATTGGTCAAAGGTGACGTAATTTTTCGAAAGACCCCAAATAGTTGTGGATAGGTAATTATTATGATGTTTCTGCTATCGCGGTACATGTTTTGTCTTGATAAATTACGGTTTCTGTGTGCATTTACGTAAATAAGTCCTTACGACAGTAGGATTTACACCGAGCCGGAATGGCCGTGTAATTGTGGCGAGATTAAAATGGTTTACTGAAGAATCCGCGACAGAAATGAGAGTTTCATCGGCAGGTGTTTATTCGGGCAGATGAAAGAACCATGGGTCGAAGCTGAGCCGTGAACGCGTATGTATACAATCTAATGGACAAATTATGTAGCGCTTTACTAGACTAATCGTCTTTTCGTCGCCAGTGCGATTAAGATAACCGAATGGCGCTTTATGCCGAATTGACATTGAGTTTTCCGATGTGATATGATTTAGTGAATGGCCGAACAACATTATTTAGTAATGTCAGACTTAAGAATTGTGATCGCCACAAACAACGTCTAACATCACGCTAATGGCAGTTTTATATAGCGCCACCAAAAATGTATAGAAGGCCTGTATGTTAAGAACTTCACACACCGGGCATAGCATATAAGACGTCTTGCTTGGGATGTTTACATACTTATGTGAAGCATACGGGACTTATTTTCTTTATTTTGATTAGAAACTTGTTTTTAAATGGCAGAGATTCACCCTTAGTGGAATAATTCCACATCTGAAGAAGCACACTTGTTTTAGAAATTTAGTCACAAGTTTAAGAATCTGTCGCAATCACCGACACATCTTAACTGTGGCTTAGCAGGTTTAAAAAGATGTGATGTAATTTAATGAACTTGAATCTTCCTAGGTTTTATGGGCATTGGACGTTGTTGGCCCATCAAGTTAAATCGGGCAATGTGGAATTTCTATATTTTAACCCAGAACTAAGGTGAAAGGTTGATCCAATGTGGATGTGAAATAAGATGACAAAATGGGCGCCTTGCATGGCTGTTGATAGTTCAGTTCGACTCTTGTTACAGCCATTCGTTCATACGATATGACATTTTTATCACATTTTACCATTTCAACCGTTGCAATTGAACATGTTACAACATGACATGTATTACCTTTTCATTTTCAGTAGCACATGTGAATTTTGAATTCTTCGGTAGTTTCGACCCGGACGGAAGCAGGAGAGGAGAGAGGAGAACGAGGAGAATGGAGTGGAGGAAGAATTGAAGGAATAATATGCGAATGGGAGTTGGGGAACAAGAAGAAGAGGAGGGTAGGAGCAAAGAGAAGGGGCGAAGGAACGGATTAGGATGGGAGGAGACACAGATATTATGGGGTAGGGAAAGAAAAGAAGCAGAAGATGTAGGAAACGAAGAAGAATGAAGATGAAAAGGAGGAATGAAATGAAGGAGGAAGAAGATGTGAATTCGAGGAGGGAGATAATTGGAATGGGGATGGGGAAGAAAAAATAAAATTTGAGGAGAAGGAAGAAGATTCTAAATGTGAGGAGGGATAGGAATATGAGAGGAGGAGGAAGAGGAATGGAAATGCAGGAGGAGGTGGAAGGGGAATAAAAGGAGAGGATGAAGAGGAATAAACTGGGAGGAGGAAGAAAATTATGAATGGGACGAGGGATTGGAATAGAAGTGAAGTAGGAAGAGGAATGGAAAGATAGGAGGAGGAGTAAGAGGAACGAAAGGGGCGTCGCACGAGGAATGGAAGAGGAGGAGGAAGAGGAATGGAAAGGTAGGAGGAGGAAGAGGAACGATAGGGGTGGGGCACTAGGAATGGAGGAGGAGGAGGAAGAGGAACGATAGGGGCGGGGCACTAGGAATGGAGGAGGAGGAGGAAGAGGAACAGAAGGGATTCTCAAGAGCAAGACGTCTTTCTTCCAATGATACCTCACTTAGAAGTGTTCCGTCTATCGACCATTAGCATACGATGCTGCCTCCTGTGGCCTAGGCTCGACGCTGCCCAGCGCGGCTGTCGAGAGCGGCTTTGATAGCCTGTTCAAACCCGTCTCGAACTGTGTTTGCTTTGACCGTGTCAATAATTATCAGCCTTATTAATGCTGACAAAGTTCTTTATGGTCGTCACAATGGGCAAATTGAGACGGAGGGAGAGGGGATACCTGTCATCGCAATTAATATAATTAAGAAATTATCGTTGCCGTTAGTTTCTTTAATTTTTTCGTAGATGCGACCTTTGGTTACTGCCAAGGACCTATTATGCACATGACTGGAAAAGCTTTATGTAACGTCGTGTGATTCGTGTAATTAGTTTTTGGGTTATAAAAAGTTAACATCTTTTTAACATAACAAGCTCATGCATTAACTTTTAGTTATGAAGATAAGTTGACGAATTGCGGACTTGATTTGGTATAGCGCTGGTCTCCCTGACGTGACTTTTGCGGACACTGAGAAATTTTTGAGGATTTTTATCACAGCATTACATTGGCCACAACAAATGTGCTATATCCCCATAGGGCTGATGGCTGTTTGACCAGACACTGCTGTTTAGTGGTGTGCGTTGAGTGATTGAACGACGATTATTGCCATGGTTGCGTTGAGTGTCTTTGTGGAGGTTTGGTGGGCAGCTCTGTGAGTTAGGGGTGTGTAGGGTAGGGTGGGAGGGGTGTTTATGTGTGTGTGTGTGCACTGTGTGTGTGTGTTCATTGTGACTCAGAGTGGACCAGTGTTCCAGATTGCTGAGTGTGGGAGGTTTTCTAGGTCACGATAAGGTCAACGGCTCTTGCTATGACTTGACCTATTAACAGATCTCGGATGTATAATGATCGCTGGCATGTTTCTGTGAAGACACTTCATATAGCACATTTTTTTGGAATCGCAAGAGAGGTTCAGCCAGAGTCTGTCTGCCTGTCTCTGTCTGTCTGTGTCTGCCTGTCTGTGTCTGTCTGTGTCTGTCTGTCTGTGTCTGTCTGTGTCTGTCTGTCTGTCTGTCTGTGTCTGTCTGTCTGTGTCTGTGTCTGTCTGTCTGTCTCTGTCTGTCTGTCTGTCTGTGTCTGTCTGTCTGTGTCTGTCTTTGTCTTTCTGTCTGTCTCTGTCTGTCTGTCTGTGTCTGCCTGTCTCTGTCTGTCTGTGTCTACCTGTCTCTGTCTGTCTGTCTCTGCCTGTCTCTGTCTGTCTGTCTGTCTGTCTGTCTGTGTCTGTCTGTCTGTGTCTGTCTGTGTCTGTGTCTGTCTGTCTGTCTGTCTGTGTCTGTCTGTCTGTCTGTGTCTGTTTGTCTTTCTGTCTGTCTCTGTCTGTCTGTCTGTGTCTGCCTGTCTCTGTCTGTCTGTCTGTGTCTGCCTGTCTCTGTCTGTCTGTGTCTGCCTGTCTCTGTCTGTCTGTGTCTGCCTGTCTCTGTCTGTCTGTGTCTACCTGTCTCTGTCTGTCTGTCTCTGTCTCTCTGTCTGTCTGTCTCTGCCTGTCTGTGTCTGTCTGTCTGTCTGTGTCTGTCTGTCTGTGTCTGTCTGTCTGTGTCTGTCTGTCTGTCTGTCTGTGTCTGTCTGTCTGTCTGTCTGTCTGTGTCTGTCTGTCTGTGTCTGTCTGTCTGTGTCTGTCTGTCTGTGTCTGCCTGTCTGTGTCTGTCTGTCTCTGTCTGTCTGTCTGTCTCTGTCTGCCTGTCTCTGTCTGTCTGTCTGTCTGTCTGTGTCTGTCTCTGTCTGTCTCTGTCTGTCTGTGTCTGTCTCTGTCTGTCTCTGTCTGTCTGTCTGTGTCTGCCTGTCTGTGTCTGCCTGTCTCTGTCTGTCTGTCTCTGTCTGTCTGTCTCTGTCTGTCTCTGTCTGTCTCTGCCTGTCTGTCTGTCTGTCTGTCTGTCTGTGTCTGTCTGTCTGTGTCTGTCTGTCTGTCTTTGTCTGTCTGTCTGTCTCTGTTTGTCTGTCTATCTGTCTCTGTTTGTCTGTCTCTGTCTGCTTCTCTGTCACTCATTGTCCTGTTGTGAATTTATTCTGTAGTATCTGACCAGTGATGATTGTTCTATGTTCCATACATGAAACACAGGGCAGTATCTGTCTCTCTCAGACCATCAATTGACGCTTTGTCAATAGATATTGGAGCTAAATAAATTCCTGGTACTGCTACTGCTAATAATAATAATGACAACGACAGCAATAACACAAATAATAAAGTTATAATTCAATTAATCATGACAATTATTGTTAATAAGCCATGCTTGTTGAATCATTACTGATGTTGCATCTTTTCTTTTTCGTTTAGTTATGACCCACGAGAACCAATGACCGATCACGTCGAAACGTCTTCCGTTCGATCCGGTCGAAGCGAACGATCGACTCGATCTCACCGAGGACGAAACCTCGATCCGGATCAGACCCCAAATCGGCGGAACATACCCACCGAGGACACGGAAAGGGACGATGAAGGACACCCGAGGGATGGGGACGATGGAGGGGCAGACGACGCCCAGCCAGGGACCGAGGAGATCGAGGGCACCTCAGAAGGTGAACCACCCCACGAACCGGGGCGGACCCGTGAGTCCCGCAGGGATCGAAGTCGTAGTCGGGACGCACAGCAGGACGACACTGCGACCTCGGTCACGGGTCCGGCAAGTGAGCCCGCCGGGTCAATGCAAAGCCTCTACCGCTTGAACCGCGAGCTCGACCGGAGCGTGGGGTTCCGGTGCGCTCGTTACTTTGGCTCGGCGGTTGCGGGGGCGCTCGGCATCGCGGCTTACCTGTCCCCGATCGCCATGGTGGTCACGCCAAAGATCGGGGCGTTCGGGTGGACCACGGACCCGTGCCGGCCGGACTGCGAGGGCCAGCTCATTGGGTTCACGTTCAAGCTGATCATACTCGCTCTGGGGAGCTGGGCATTGTTCTTCCGGCGGCCGGTAGCGACAGCTCCCCGGATACTCGCTTTCCGAGCGATAGTAGTCCTCCTCGTCTTCATCCTCACTGTGTCCTATTGGCTCTTCTACGGGCTCTGCATCGTAAAGGTCCGCGACCCTAACTATCCGGGAATCGTCGCGTTTTCTGTGTCGTTTGTGGACTGCCTCCTCTTCGTACACTACCTCGCTGTAATCCTGCTCGAAATACGCCACCTCCGGCCGGAGTTTGTCGTCAAGGTCGTGCGCTCTCCGGATGGGTCTTCCCATTCGTATTCCATTGGCCGTATGACCATCCAGGACCTTGCGGTCTGGTGCCTACAACAGTACTACAAGGACTTCGAGGTGTATAACCCGTATCTGGAACGCCGGGCCAGACGCGGGGCGCGGGTCGCCGGGTTCAAGATCTACAGCGTCGACGGAGGGTGGAGCTCCGCGTCCGAGTCGGTCGCGGGCGCCCCACGCGGGGTGCTTCCGGGGACCGTGCCCCGCCGGGATTCGTCCCACAATGACCGGTTTTATGAGGAGGTTGAATACGAGAGAACGGTTAGGAGGAGAAGGGCAAGGCTGATTGTGGCTGCAGAGGAGGCGTTTAGCTATGTGAGGAGGATACGAGAGGAGAACGGTGAGTGATGGGATGTTATTGTTGCGTTGTTGTTGTTTTTTTTTGTTGTTTTTTGTTGTTGTTAATGTTGTTCTTTTTGTTGTTGTTAATGTTGTTGGCGTTGTTTATGTGACTCCTGTTCTGTTGAGGATTTTTTTCATCTTAACCAAATTTAATTTAAAATTTACGATTATTCTGTTTTTTATTCACTGTCTGTTTTATTTGCCTCTGTTTGCTTTGTCTGTTTCCATCTGTCTGTGTCTGTTTGCCTCTGTTTGTCTCTGCCTGTCTGTGTCTGTTCTCTTTCGTATATTTTTGTATATCTTTGTTTCCATCTGTCTATCTGTACCTGGGTGTGTTTGTCTAAGTCTGTGTGTGTGTTCTTGTCTGTATATCTGTGCCTTTGTCTGTCTCTCTTTCCCTGTGTGTTTGTCTTTGTCTTTGCCTTTGTGTTTGTCTCTCTCTCTGTCTGTCTCTGTTTGTTTGTGTCTTTCTCTCTGTCTATGTCTGTCTGTCTCTCTTTTCTCCTCTGTTTACGAAACTAAATGTGATATTTTCCATTTTCCAAACCTGATCCTGTGATTTCCTTTCCAGCCGGATCAAAGGACGTCAGTCCGTACAGTGCGGCCGAGTCCATCTACCCTATCATGAGCAGAGCGTTCCACAAGTTCCTGAGCATAACCCGCCAGGAACCACGCTACAATTCAGAGATTGTAATTGAGCACCTAGCAACCTGCATCGCTCATGAGCTGTCCGCGAAGGCATTCCTTGAGCGCTATCTTGCTCAGGGTCCTGTCATCTGGAACGATTCGGACTTCACCGCAACTCAGACCTGGAGCATCGTCTGCTCGAAGATGCTCAACGGCTCGGCGAGTGACGGGTGCTCGTTCCGACTAAGGCAAGGAGTCGTGACGCTGCTTGTGACGGTCCGGAAGCTGTCGCACCTGAGTCTAACTGAAGACGTAGTCGATCAGAAGTCGAAGTTTGTCATACGACTGGGGTCCGAGACTTCGGTGTAGGAGTCGTTGTTGTGGTCCGTGTCGTCATTTGTTGTTCGTTGTCTTTGAGACCAGTTATTGGACTTGCCATTGTTTCCGCAGTTGTTGGCATGACTGGGCTTGCCTTTCGATGTTGCTCCGACTTTGCTTGCCGTCGACCCAATTGTGTTGTCGCAGCTGGTCATCGTTGCTTGACCCGACTTGACTTTATCACTGTCCCTCTTACTGCCGCTTGCCACTGTTGCTCATTCAGACTTGCCACTGTTAATCTTTTTCTTATTTGCCACGATTCACTTTTCCATTTATGACACTTGCTACTATTTATATTTTTCGCAACTGCCTCATTTTCACAGTGAAAAGACTTGCCACAATTGCACTGTTTTTCCAAGGCTCTGCTCGACGCTCCACCATTCCTCGTCTTCTGAAAGTTCTCCCATCTGTTCTCATGTAAGGGTGCGCCACCTATCGTTCCAAAACTCAGACCCTTTTCTCTCTTCTGAAAACTGATTGGACAGCAGCCTGTTAACCTCCTAACTTCCACGTAGCTGCCAATCTTTATCGGGTCCAACTGCTCCCGTGCCAGTTGCATTGGCCCACGAATTTGGCAGCAAGAGAAAGATCCTGTTGTGGGACACTGTGACCAATTGTTTAGGGCCATTGCCTTATAGCGTTCGCCCTGTAGCCCGAAGAGCATGGGTTTGATCCTCCTCTGTGTAGGGACTAGGGTCATTGAGCAAGTCCTTAGCTCACCGTTACTCGGTGCCATAAATGTCTTATAAATGGCCGTGTGCACACTTTTGATCAAATACAATTATATTGTGTTAAGAGCAGTTGTGTTCAGGGGTGCCTATCCCTCTCCCAGGTCATTGGAGCAACTTTCCCCCTCCTGATTTTTACTGACAGACGAACTAATATTTTTCAAGGATGAATAATAGATTGAATCAAGTTAATCGAGCACACACTGACACTGCAGAATAGAACTTAATAGTTCATCTGCAAATAATAAAAGATGTTTAATTTTATAATTATTATTTTACAAGATTAGCTTCCCTAATTTCTCAATGAGATTCCCCCATCGTCTTATATTTTAGATGGAGCGTTTTTGCTCCAAGGTTTCTATGGTGTACATGCCTCTGGTTGTACTGTTTTAAATACAATTGTGTTGTATTTTATCAAATACTGTATTGCATTAAGATTATCTACTAGAGAACGACTGTAGGATTAGAATCTTCTTTCCGCTTTAAACTGAGCTGTAGAAAGTAACTGGCACTGACAAAAAACTTATTGTGTTTCAATTCTTAATACAATAAGGCCAGCACCTCTAAGAAGAGATCTTGAAGGGGTCCTATATAAATGTTTTGATAACAATACATTTGATTACATGACTTTGTAAGGTAATTGGTATTAACTGACTATTTGACCTAGAGAGAATTGTGTCAGAGAACACTAAAAATATATTATTTCCTGCTTGTAACTAAATTCAGTAGGCCCTAACTGAGAATTTTAATTGAAATGTCATTAATTTGTCTGACTAATGTAACTATAGAGGTTTTTGTGATTTAATCGAAATTAACTATTAATTAATCGTTAATTTTTCGAAAGCTGATTGTTAAAATTGAATTAATCGTTACCAGCCCTAATTATTATTCTACTCCAGTATTACTTCCTAGAACTGTTGAAGTATTATAGACTGGCGTTTGCCAAATGTGTTCCGCGGAACCCAAGGGTTCCGCAGAAAACTTTCAGTATGAACAATAAGCTTCAAACATTTTAAAATAAATTATACAAATTTTTTAATGGAGGCTTTTTGTTTAACACCTGTGTGTAACATTATATGCAAGATGAGTGATATGTCGTTGTCATCGATATTTGTGTTGTTATTAATCTAATTTAGGCCTGAGTCTACAAACGTCTGTATTTTCAAACATTTGTACCTACAACAGAATATGTGTTGTTTTGGACTGTGGTTCCACCAAAAAATGTAAGATCAAAGTGTTCCACAGCCAAAACTGACTGGGAGATGCTGTTATAGACAGTGCAAATTTCTGGGCATCCTCCTCCTCTCAGACGGTTACTGTGTAGGGACCTTAAACCAGTCCTTTACCCTCACTTGCTCGACGCCATAGATTGATGTTTCGTCGTTAGATGATGTTGATTCGTGAATTCAATTATTATAATAATGTTGTTTTTATTTATTCTGTGGATAATTTTTCACGGTGCTAAAAGCTGGTAATGAATAGTAAGTAGGTTGCATTTGTTGCTGACCAGTTGATTCTGAATTAATTTGTGTGGGGTAGAATGACTCTTATAAATCAGGAAACTGCTGTCAGAGTTTTCTGCTAAACATGATGCTGTGTAAGAATGAACCAAAATAATGTATTATTGAATGTATGTATATTACATTGAATGTGCAGTGAATTTGTTAATGTATGAACGAACATTTGAATGAATGAATTTTTTAATGATTGAATGAATTAATCAATGAATGAATGAAGGAACGCATGTATCATTGAATGTATGTGCGTATGAATGAAGGTTAATAAGCAAATGAATTAATTACTGAATTATTTAATAAATGTATTAATGAATGCACGAATGAATGTTCTAATAAATGAATTTATGAATGCATAAGTGAATCAGTGTATTACTGAAATTATGTAGGTACGACTTAATTGATGTTAATTAAAGTATTAATGTATGAACGTTTGAAAATTCTTTTATGAATCAAAGAGATTGTTTTAGATTACGGACTTACCCTGTTATCTAGATATGTTGAGCAGTCTAGTTTGAATTTTTGTTGTTATGTTTAAAAATGGGACCTTTGTTGTATTTTGTTGTTAAATTCTTGAAGCATCCCCCTACCATCCCAAGAAACGGGCCAGACTCCACAGAGATAGGAAAGCCTTATGACTCTGAAATGTGTGGGTTAATAGAAGTTTTTCTTTGAAATGTTGGCAAACTTTTTAATGCTATTGTAAACTGGCATTTGTAACATTCGGTTACACATCTGGCACCGTAGCTTCCGTGATGGAACATGTTACGTTTAGCATGTATCATATTGAGTTTGTAGTGGATCATGTGACATTTCACAGTTGACATGCTGAGTTTTGCATTGGAACATGTGACATTTATCACATTTTACCATTTCAACCATTAAGGTTGGACATGTTACAACATAACATTTATTACCAGTGTGTTAAAATTGCAGTAGCACATCTGAAAGTATGCAAAGACTTCCTAAGAGTTATAGAAAATGAAACTTTTAATGAAAATGTGATTAAAATGTATTTGTTTATAAATTTCATCCTTTAATCAAATTTTAGCCAAAAAAATGTCTTATCAAAATTCCATAATTGTATAACGTTGTGCACAACATGTCACAAGTTATGTTATTTCAGTGTTACATTTGCGATCAGGTCACATGTTACATTGATTTAGAGTACGTTATACATGACACTTTATACATTTAACGTGAAGTTGGTGTTGTGCGGTCTTGTAAAGTCTTATAGTTGTTTATCCTTTTCTGCCAAATTTAAACATTTTACATATGGTGTAAGATAATGTTTGACATTCTCTACTGAACATGTGACATTAGTATAACATGTATTTCATCTGGTGTGCAACTTAGTGTTTTCTATGCTGGTGTTTAACATGTGACATATTTAACGTGATAGTGTGACATTTGATGTGAAATACGTGTGACATTTTCTATGGTATCAGTGCAGCCAATGTGGCATCTGGTGCTATTGACGCTAGTGTTACAAGTACAACATGTGACATATTTAACATGACTTTAACTGGGTTGTAACATGACTAACAAAAGAGGGTGATTTGATTGATGTAAACAAATGCTTCACTTGGTTTATGTAAAAGTACAGCATATTGAGAAAAAATGGTTGACAGAACGTAGTCATTTACATATACAATATAGCAGCCTAAGAGTTAAAATCACTGAAAAGAGTTGACCTAATGAGGAGAAATTAAGTTTAAGTGTTATGAATTATTAATCGAACCAATTGGGCCGACGGACTAGTACATGTTTTTGTGCATCATCGTTGATAAAAAAATTCTTGCTGTCCTTATTCGGGAGGGCAAATGGATGGGCTCGCGAGGCCTTAACGTGCACATCGGTCGCTGAGCATGTCTCGGGTTACCAATAATGACTTGGAACAAGTACCTTGGCCGTTCTGGTGGCCAGATCTCCAACCATCAGTGCAGCATCAGGTAGGTAACCACCTCGCAAGATGCGCCACATGAACTGTTCAAGGCAGTTCTTGTCGGCAGATAAATGAAGGATCAGATATATGAAGACTAGGCTAACTGAATATGGGATTGATTAAATGAAAATTTGTTGTAATTAATACAGGGTAATTCTATTCTATCGTAACATGATAGTTTAGATGCTATTTCTTTAGCACTGCAATATTGATACTCACGTTTTCGGTAAGTTTGGAAGCTAACACGGAGAGGACAGACTAGCGCTGCGTATTTAAAGTATGGACTGGCAAAACGTAAGCCTATGGCGTTGTAGACCTGGCGGTAATCTGATGGTAATATAATAAGAATAATAAGCGTTTGAGAATAATTGGCCAGCTTTTTTATGCTGAGAAGTGAGATATATATGTTATGTTACGCTTTAAAAGGAACGGCGACTTGGTCAGCTATTTCAAAAGGCCAATGGTTAGAAGCACATGGGTCAAAGAAGAAGCTGGTGTCCTTACAGGTCCATCCTTTGGGTTCCTATAATTTAGTTTAGCTCAAGCCAACCTATTATAGTTAAGTGAATGAAACTATATTGGGCCTAGTTATTCAAAGGATCTCACACCTTTTAAACGGACAATTTCTAGAGCGCCGTAACGCAACCGTGCCGCTACAATGGCGCTTAACTGTCTATGCATGTCAATAACTTTATCCCATTCACACGACAGATGAAGTGAGCGGATGTAATGTGGTGTGAACGAGCATTTCTATAGCGCTTCTTCTAGATATCTACTCAGAGGCGCGCTCTGCGCTGGCCTACATGTTGCAATTGTGATGTTAAATGTCATTGAGATTGCATTAATTACATCAGTTAGCAAAAACTACTGCACCGAAAGCTGAAGAGTCACCACTGGTGAATATTGATTGATTGCCTGACTAACTGGCTGACTCTTTGATTGACTAGTTGATTGACTGACTGGTCGATTGACTGGTCGATTGACTGACTGGTTGATTGGCTAGTTGCTGATCCGACTTGGCATGTTTTTAGAAACTCGAGAACAGCCTATTCAGCAATTCCATCAACATCTTGTAGCATCGACCATGAGTGACAATAACAATTCTACGACCAACAAAGCTGCGAGTATGTTCACAGAAAATCATGAATTTCTTATCAGTGTGAAGCTTCGTTTCTATAATATTGCTATTTAAATCCCTGTCGTGTTTAATATAATCTAGTCTGCATAACCTATCTAGAGACTATATGTAAACCCGCCGGCAGAAATTCCGGTACCCCGGTTAAGCATGGAAATTCCCGGTGCGGCGGTGAAATTCAGTGAAATTCCGTGCCCAACAGGCAGAGATATTCCGGTCCCATATATAGGCTGCGATAATTCCGGTCCCCATGGCAGATAAATTCCGAGCATCTAGGCACATACTATGCACGAATGATGGAAAGTTATTACAAGAGTAGAATTCAACTGTCGGCAGCCTTGCAAAGCCCTCATTGCGTTATATTATATGCCTACATCTAATATAGCCAACTCTGCCACTGATGATAACTGCGACAATAATTATTGTTAGGCCTACGAAGAGAATGAAGACCCTGCCGAGAGGGATGGGCAGAGGTATATGCCCATGGGTCCGACAACTTTTAGGGACCCGGAGAGCGCCTGCAACCAACTTATGAAAAATGCTATATTCTGTAATACTAAGGGCAATGCCTTTTAAGATGTAATATTGCTGACACTTACCTACAATCAGGCTAAACTTAAGGCATCTTAATGTTATTATTACCCTACATTTAGCATTACTTATTTGCAATCGTTGTTCCGTTTTTAAAGTCTTTAAGAGGTCCGAAACGACACTGCCTATGGCCCGAAGAGGGAGAAAACGGGCCACCGGCCATCATATGCTGAAGCCAAGAAATGAAGTCCCCAATGACAGTGTTTCCCAAACTATGGGTCGCGACCCAAAAGTGGGTCGCGGCGTGTTGTCAAGTGGGTTGCCATGCTTCACGTCTGTTTAAACATAGTTCCTATTAAATTCAGAAACACCAAATGAAACTGTCCTCTTGACTATCTTCGCTGTATTGTCACTGTAGTATACTCCAATGAGTAGAGCCAAGTCTAGTCTTTTCAGTAGGCCTAGGCCTATATTCATTATTCAATGCATGCATTGCAAATTGACGTTGAAATGCTGATTAAATTTTAACACAATATTGTTCGCCTTTGTGAGGTGGGTCGCGGGCATTGGAAAAAATTTTCCGGAGTGGGTCCAACGACCAAAACGTTATGGAAACACTGCAGGTAAATCGCATCGTATCTTTGGATTTATATAGCGCCTCTCGCAGGATAACTATTCAGAGGTGCTCTGAGAGTGAAAACCCCGGTGAGAAGTCAGACTGTTCTTTTTATATTCTGTTACTGGAGCTACAATAATTGTTTTCAGATGAGAAGGGAAATTCTCAATATAACCTTCGACCCAAAAAACTCGTTAACTACCGGGACATGAATAGAGGTCAGTCGAGACGAGTGACAGGTCTGGCTCTCCAGTAGTTCCCTCTACGTCTCAGTATATGTTTCTCTACTCCTGTATCTCTTTCACTGGCTTTCTACGTCCTGCTGTTTCCGTTTCTCTTTCTTTGTGTAACCCTCCTTTCGAGTGACAGGTCTGATCCTGTAGTTCCATCTACGTCTCCTTTTATGTCTCTTTACTCCTGTCTGGCTTTCCCTGTCTTGCTGTTCCCGTTTCTGTTTCTCTGCCTTTGTGTTACTCTCCTTTCCTGTTCCTCGCTGTATCTTTCTCTGTCCATGTCTATTCTCTCGATGGCTTCGTTTCATTTTTCTGCAACTTCCAGATGTATTTATGACTATAACTGTCTATATCCGTTCGCTGTCTGCGTTTTTCTTGCGTGCTACTGTCTGTAACTCTGTATCCTTTCTCTGCATGCTTCTGCATCTGCCTGCCTGTACCTTTCAGTATTTCTGTCTGAAATTGCTTTAGCAGAGAATGATGATGATGACGGTGGTGGTGGTGGTGATGGTGACGGTGATGATGATAATGATGATGGTGATGTTACCAGGGGACAACGATGCCTCTGGCCGCCGACGTAGGGCTACCAAGCATGTATCGAAGTCCAGAAGAGGAACGCCGAGACGGTCGACCAAGTCAACCCCACAGCCTTCAAGATCCCGCAGCGTGTCGCCCGACATCCAGGAGGACAATCTGGACGAAACAGATATGGATCCAGATTTTTCGGGGTAAATAATAGAACATTTTTCTTCGATACTATGTTCCTGTGCGCGCATGTGTGCGCATATATGTGCGACCGTGGAGCCAGCGCACACAAGAATTTAATGAGCGCACACATTTTATTTAATGAATCTACGTGGTTCGAGTCTCCTAACCGGCCGAGTCCTACCTTACTCCATATGCTTTGGTTCCTTGGTTGATACGTGTCTCTATATATCTTTAGACAAGGTTCTTTTCTTAAGTTGTCAGAACTTACCGCCATAGACTTATAGATAATTATGGTCTTAATCTAACTATCATCGTATTGAGCTCCGACCTGCGCACAAAAGTGTGAACCATTTCTAACATGTTGCGCGTATCTGTCTATCTGTCTCTCTGTCTATATATCTATCTATCTATCTATCTATCTATCTATCTATCTATCTATCTATCTATCTATCTATCTATCTATCTATCTATCTATCTATCTATCTATCTATCTATCTATCTATCTATCTATCTATCTACCAATCTATCTATCTATCTATCTATCTATCTATCTATCTATCTATCTATCTATCCATCTATCTATCTATCCATCTATCTATCTATCGATCGATCGATATATATATCTTTCTATCGATCCATCTATCTATCTATCAATCTATCTATCTATCTATCTATCAATCTATCTATCTATCTATCTATCTATCTATCTATCTATCTATCTTTATATCTATCTATCGATCGATAGCTTTCTTATACCGCCATGTTTTTTCTCGGCTGCTAAAAAGTGTTTGCGCAAAATTTGGGGGCTATCGCTCGAGTTGATTACTTTTGGCATGTACATATTGTACACATTGATAAAGGAGTAACATGGTATGATTATGGGATCACGAACCCCCTATGTTTTATTCTCGGCACCTTCGTCTAATATCAGGCATACCTTCACTTGGTTGCTATACGTTTATGACAGGCACTTGTTGCACTGAGCGTTTTTGTTTTTTTCAGTGATGTGGTCTTCAAACAGCATTGTTAATTATGGATAGTGAAGCAAGCTAGTAGCACGCAAACGTTTCGAAGTCTATTCAAAAATGATGACGATGATGATAACGATGATGATGACGGTGATGGTGGCGGCGGGACGACGACGACGACATTGATGACGGTGACGATGATGGGTCGAGGGCTCGAGTCACTGTGTTGGGACCTTGAGCAAGTCCTTCGCGCACAATTGCTCTGCATTACAACTGCGGTTGCGCCGTCGAGGCGTGTGTGCACGTCTGAGCTAAATTGTAAGAATGTGGTCGACCATGTGTAGTCACTTTTAACCTACAATTCCGAGTACAAGTAGGCCTAAATCATTCAAACGGAACGTTAATCTACTTGTCTTAAAGTATTTAGTATTTACCTATCGTATACTGTAAGTAATTTATAGTGTGATATTCTCAGGCCGAAGCCAAGGGCTGAACCCGAAAATGTTCAGACTGTCCGGTAAAACTGTTACTGGACTATTATTAAGATTAGTTTTTTCAGCAATGAAATAAATGTTTTAAGCGTGGTATTCCGTTTAGCGTCTTAATAAATTGAATTGTTTATAAAAAAGAGCATCAGTCTTGGTGTTGGTGTCGGTCCCTCGGTCTTGGTCTTGGTGTTGGACCACTCGGTCTTGGTCTCGGTCTTGGTCTCGAGGTTTTGGTTTCATACCCAACACTGGAAATGAATGAATGAGTGAAATAATGTTGTGTGTCTTTGTATTCTATATAGCATCGCCTACTTGTCAGTTGACCAGTTCTGACGAAAATGCGCTTGTACGCATTACGTCACATGTGCATTAAACCTCGTTGTGACGCGCAGGGTATGTTATAGATTTGGGGATATTATATGCCTCTGTACTAAAACTTAAAAGTTCCCGTGTATGACCGTTTCCTATTAGAGGGCCTACTTATTGTATGGCTTCCTTGCTGTCCCTTGGAATAAATGAATGAAACGTAGACTTCAACTGATATAGCGCCTCTTCAGCTAGTCTACTAATTGGCCGAATCCCATGCTTATTTTGATACAAATGGTATCATAAATTGATTAATCGCAAAACCATTTTATTCACCAATTTAATCAACTGCTTGCTAGTTGACGTCAAAGTGACTTCCAGATGTGAAAATTTCCTGTTCCTTTTCTCAATAATAATGATTATGAAGTGTGTTTTATTACAACTATTTGAAATGTGACTTCTTAAATTCCCTTTTCAAAACTTTTTGCGGCGTAACTGTTTTTTGACCATCAAAAATCAGTGGCTGCACTCATTAAAAGGGACAACTTTTGTTCTGTTTATAATATTTTAGTCAACTTTTGCGGCTTTATGCAATATGAATTGGGTTTGAGCCTGTAAAATTTTGTTGAATATTTCCTACTTTGGCCGAAATAGTAGCAAATAAACGTAGGGGTTTACTTTTTTGTTCACTCTGTATGTATGTATGGATGCATACATGCATTTATGTAAGCATCTGTGTGTGGCGGAAAACGGTCCGTCACAAGATTTCGATACTGTTATTAATAAATATTATAGGTAACTAAATAATATTGAGATCATCCGTTTTATAAGTTACTTTATTTGAATATCCTATACAAAATACAACCTGCGAGCAAGACCCCACCCATTTGATTTCCCTGAGAGGGACAAAAAGAACTTCATAGGCCCACCAAGATTACTGTACAAAAACATCTATTATACACCCTCACGTTCCCTAAGCGTCCACGGTTCCAATGGACTGAACCTTTCACAAATTTCCGCCTAATAATAAACTCGATGACTGAATGATTGTTTTGATTCCTCTGTAATAATTATGAACTTGTAATGTCGCTGGGTTTTGACAGCGATATTTCTTTCCAATAAACGAACAAAATGCATGCATACATAAGAGGCGCAACGGTATATGGGAGTTGGTTTTGACGAGGTGCTGGATTTGTCAATGATCCGGCTGATGCCGTACGCTGACAAGGAATTGCAAGCAAGCCCTAATGCAAGGACTCAGACTTATGTCGTGCCGATATCTTATTCCTCTCAGCAGCTCGCCAGTCACCAGGGGGCGCTTGCGATGTGTGTACGTACGTATGTACATATGTACGTAAGTACGAATTTACATATGTACGTAAGTATGTATGTATGTTTGTATGTGTGTATGTATGTATGTATGTATTTGTATGATGTATGTATGCATGTATGTATGTATGTATGTATGTATGTATGTATGTATGTATGTATGTATGTATGTATGTATGTATGTATGTATGTATGTATGTATGTATGTATGTATGAGTGCAATGTCTGAAGATTGTTATTACAATTGTGGCACAGACAGATTCGTTTAGATTTGAAGCAAGTAAGAGAATTTAGTCAGAGAAGTATGACGTTACTCTCAAAAGTCCAGTTATGGCATTCCCGGTTTTACACTGAGACTTTCATTTCACAACGTTCAGGCCACACCTAAATAGAAAATAGGACCAGCCGCCCCTTTGTATGACACCTATGTTCATACACCAGTCCACCAAGGGACGCAGGAAGTAATCCTGTGGATAGCGAGCTGTGACCCTGTGACCCTCAGTGACCTTATTAAATCTGTTTCTTTGGTATATTTTATAGATACATTGAAATTAAGACATCAACACTTTTTCGGCTGAATATTGTATATAAAAATATGCAATAAGGGAGGTGTATATCACGTCCCCAGCAGAGGATGTGTTAGAGAGCAAATGTGCCAGTTAGTTCATATGCCTTCTATCTGCAATCTGATACTGAAATTGGAGACATTTGCCTCCGGACACTGCTATCTAGACGCCCCTATTTGTGAGAAAACTGGCTATGCATAGTTTCTGCCCAACGACGATTCAGCATTCAAATTGTGCCAGTCCTAAGCCCTGATCAAGGAGGAGGCGACGTCAATGATTTGTTAAAGCGATGGTATGACAACTGCATGCAGCCATGGCTCTGATACAGCCATCTAGCGAATTCTGCAGTAACAGTCCGTTTCAGTTATTAGTCAATTGTTAACCCGAGGTTCTAAAACATGATAGAGTCGTTATCTTGACAAGGCGCCATATAATTTGTATTAATTGATTGACTGATTAATTGATTGATTGTCTGACTGACTGATTAATTGAGTGAGTGAGTGACCTTGTTACTACTATGTAAAGTAGACTTAGTGTACATTCATCAGTTTTAATTGATAAAAGAAATTCTAACTAAACGTTGTCATTATTGTTATAATTATTATTTTTATTATTAGTTTAGTGATCAGAATGTGAACATCCATGACATCTGTCAGCTGTCGACGGGAATCCGTTGGTTGGTTCCACGATTGTGCGTGGGCCCACCACTGGCGACTCTTTTCAGGTAATAGTGCACTGTTCTTCATATAGGTCAGTGCAGAGAGCGATTCTAAATATATATCTTTTAGGGGCTCAACATAAATGTTCAATTACAGCACACTACAATATCTCACTATGTGTTATAAATGGTTTTAGAGGGAATATTTTCTTCTTCCAGAAATTTACACTCGCAACGGTTCAATTACATTACATCACGCTAGGAGCGCCAGTAAAGCCGATAAATTTAAACAAATTTACCCTCAGGCGACGATTCGAACCTACGACTGACAGCTCAACACTCTAATCAATGCACCAAGGGCGAATCAACACGTGCGATATGCAACATCTATCTTTAGGCATCGCCCGTCAGTGAGCAAACCACGGCGCTATATCAGTCGACAAAGCAGTTAATGCTTGGCCGACGCTAGACGGCGCTAATATCCGGAAGGAAGTGTTCCGCTCCATTCACTTCCGGTTCGTCTAAAACCGCGCTGGACGTCGATACAATCGATTCGGGCACGACTCCCTGAGGGCGCTATATAAATGGGCGTAGGCCGATTCGTATTCCGAGGCCGTAGGTGGCTCTAAAAAGGCGCTATATAAATTGATGAGTGCGGGTGCGGCGTGAATATAACAGAGAACCGTTGTTGCGAGTTTGGTTATGACGCGAATGTTGGGATAACACGGTTAAGACACGGATCGAAAGATGAACGGAGAATGTAAAGGAAACGGAAGGTGAGGAAATTGATTGAGCTACGGAAAGAAGAAAAAGAGGGAGAGGAGGAAGAGGAAGAGGAAGAAGAAGAGGAGGGGAGAAGGAAGAGGAAGGACGAACATGAAGAAGACGACTGAGAAGAAGGAGAAGAATTAGAAGAATATGAGGAGGAGGAAGATGCTACTGCATGATGAGGAGGAAGGAGTAGAGGAAGAAGAGGAAGAAGAGGAAGAAGAGGAAGAAGAGGAAGAAGAGGAAGAAGAGGAAGAAGAGGAAGAAGAGGAAGAAGAGGAAGAAGAGGAAGAAGAGGAAGAAGAGGAAGAAGAGGAAGAAGAGGAAGAAGAGGAAGAAGAGGAAGAAGAGGAGGAAGACGAAAACGAATAAGAATAGGACGAAGCAGAAGAATAATTTTGATGAAGCTGATCATGAGGAGGAGGAAGAAGAAGAGGAGGTAGAGAAGGAAGAGACAGAAGAGGAGGAAGATGATCGTTATGAAGATGAGGATGAAGAGGAAAATTAAAGAGTCTTTTAAACTTGAAAAAAGAAAACGAACCAAAATTATGGAAAACTGACGATTTAAAAAAACTAGTTACGCAACATTGAATGACCAGTAATGCTCTAAAAATATATAGTTCCATTATAAGGCTGTTCTTCGTTAGGCCAACAATTGGCTGTAATTTTACGTGCTTCTTATAACAGGTTTCTTCTGTAGGAGCTATAGGCGCGCACTGAACGCAGTCTCCAGCGTAGAATTCACGGAAATTCTTTGGTTCAATATTTCATGGCAGTGACCTCGAACAGCGCTGCTAATTGGGAAGTTATATGGTTGTCAAGTAAGTAGGTATCAGTACTTGTGCAAAAATTCGGGGTTAGTAAGTTTACAGCCGGAGAGCCCTAGGGAGTAATCTGACGAATGAGTTTCTTTGAGAATTTGGAGCGGAAGTTGAGGTATTAACCGGAAGAGGAAAACCTATTGACCTAACAGTTTCAGTTTGTGGACAGCGTGTGACAAAATGATCATCAGCGTTGCCCTCCTCCTTTTGCACGGGTTTGGGACAACTGTTCTGCCACAATGAGAAATTTTCAATGTAGTTGCACACCTCTTGTAAGTATGACGTCAATCATAAAAGGAATTGGCCTGAGCCGTAGAAAGGAATGAGCAATTGTATCAGCCCGATTCAATTTATTATAAGATAAATATCACACTTAAAAGAGGTGTTTAAGTATATTGAACAGATCCATTGAAGCAAAATAGTAGCTTCAGTTTAACGACAATGTATACGATGACAATGAAACTGTGAAATATTATGCCTCTCAATTGCACCGCCTCTTTCTGACTTACTGTAGCTTATCTCGTTAGTTAATGTGTCTATGTAGCAAATGATCCGGATTTAGTCATTAACTTAACTAGCACGTCTTCAAAATGCAATAGTAAGAACGCGCAATTAAAAGCCATAAGGAGCTTTACTTACTATGCCAGGTGCAATTGTCTACTATCACAGACTAGCATCTAGTCAAACAGCATGGCATCTGTGCCGTCGGGCGAGTTTTCCGATTTGCTTCCGTAAGCATCGGAAACCCTCAATCGATGCATCAAAGAGCGGTTCCAGGTGGCGCCTCTGTCGGCGGATCCTTTCATCTCGGATCTCGCTTGATCGGTGTGACGCACTTCCGGTCCACTTGCCCAGCAGATTTATCGATGGCTAAAGCTGCCGACGATTAGCCATCGAGAATCTTTTGCTCAGATAGAAACAGAGACGAGAATGAATCAATAATGAGGGTATACTAATCATGTTTTTGAGCAGAAATTACACATAACTAGTAGTCAAAAAATAATAATATCTTCCTACAGATTGGTCGGCTTTGTTGCGAGAAAATAATTAGGTCGCTAAATACAGAGCGATAACATGTTCTTTAAAACACCTTTAAATTGAAATCTCCCAATGCTATATAAGTATTGTCTGCTGAACCTATAATAAGCCTATGCAGATAATTATCGCCTGAAACTAATAAAGCACTACTCTTATGCTAAGCGCGCGTTAATGTCCGCATGATGTGTGATGTGTGATAGATATGTCAAAAAATAATTAATTGATATAATAATACTAATATCAATCAATCCATCAGTCGATCAATCGATCATTCATTCATTCATTCATTCATTCATTCATTCATTCATTCAATCAATCAATATATAAAACTTGATATAGCGCCTCTTCAAGAAATCTACTCAGAGGTGCACTTAATGAGGACAGTTTTAAGAGAAGAGTAGACAGAAGATGAGGAGTTCTTAGGTAGAAGCTAGAGGTCCAGAGGAAGCCCATTCCAATTGGCAGGGCCCACAACAGAGAAGGCACGATGCTGCAGAATAGCAGTGCGTGAGAATGGAACGCTGAGAATGGCTTGTACAGCAGAGCGCAGCGCCCTCCGAGCAATGGCAGCAGTCGGGCAGCAAAGCTACTGAAGGTAAGCAGGCGCAGCCCCAACAAGACAGCGCTATACAAAGGAGGCAAGTCGAAATTCAATGCGCTGCGGGATGGGAAACCAGTGCAACACATCACGCATATATGCAGAAACATGGTTTCTCTTATAAATGCCTCGTATCAGGCTCCTGTTGCCCAATCCTGCTTCCTGAAATACCCGCATATATGGTGTAACAGTAGTCAAGACGACCAGTGACGATAGGAAGCATAAGAGTGGCTGGAGCATCACTAGTGGAGATCGAGCGGGAGAGCATTCGTAATGGTCGTAACTGATAGAAGCAGTTACGACTTGCGGAGTTAACAATAATGATGCCAGTGACGTCGATCCCCCGACTGAGTGATGGAGGCAAAACCCGGTCCCCAGTGTTAGGAAGGAACGATAATCCCCCTCTAACACAAAAAATTGCCCCAACCCCTACCTGAAATTGGAGGTGTTTGCCTCCGCCCCCTTATATGGACGCCTCTAAATATGGCTGTACCGAATACGTTGTTTTCACTATACGGATTAATGCTAATGTTGTACAACATTTTCCTATCCATAACTGAACTTATAAACTGTAATTTGAATATTATGCACAATTAACATTCTTGAGCGTGCATAGTTATACGTGTGTGTGTGTGCGTGCGTGCGTGCGTGTGTGTACGTGTTTATTTTTGTCAACATCACTTAGACCAGTAAAGCCTCTATAAAAAATAGTAGACACCCTCGAAAACCGTTACTCCACGATACTTATATAAAGTGTCGTCCAGGAGTGATTCGCTTCTTTAGCAATCCCCTCTTAACTAAATTGCTCGACTCCTGATATTCTAGACCTCCATTGGCATCGAAAACCCAAGCGGAAGTTGCCTTAGCTAATTGGCAATTATGTCACGGATTTGCCTGAGGAGAAATGACCCGCCTTGGGTGGTGGCTGTACGCCTAGCGACGAATCCAGGTTCAGCGACGGATCTTGGTTTTACAGAGACGGATCTAGGATTCAGGTTTGAAAGTGACGGATCCAGATTTTAGAGCGACTGATCCATGTTAATCCATGTTATGCAGCAACGGATTTAGCTTCTATTGCGACGGATTTTGCGCATTTTACGAGACCATGCTTCTTTTATTAATGTTTTGCGATGTGCATACATTACATACAAATTTGTCTAGCTTTCGATGACCAGGATTCAATTTATAGGCCAAGCGGAGTATCAAAAAGAGGTGTGTAAGATACTATCGGCCGTATGCGAACAGGTGCAGTGTATACCCAGGTTGAGCTTTTTCATCTGTCTCTGTGCATTTGTTTCCGTGTCCTTCCTTGTGACCGTCTCTCTCTGTCCTACAACCAGTGTTTCTGTCCTTCTTCGTCCGTGTATCTGTAGCTATCCATCAGAAATTGATCGTTGGAAAGATCTTTTGCTAAGAAACACTCAACAGAGGAAGCTAAAAGCTTATTAGTCTAAGGATCACGTTACAATCTTCTTAATACTTCCCTTCTCCGCAGTTTTTCTTACCTCCTCCTCTTCTTCTTCTTTTTCTTCCTCCTCCCCTTCCTCCTCCTCCAATTCCTCTTCCTCCTCTTCGTCCTTCTGTGTATTGCCCAAATTAGTCTTCCTTCTTCCTCTATCATTGAAATATCGTCCATATCTGTTTCTCTCTTTCTTTCCCTTTCTCGCTCTCTTCCTGTCTCTCTCTCCGTCTCACTCTCTCTCTCTATATATATCTCTCTATCTCTTAGCATCTCTTAAGCCTTCTGTTTGTCTCTTTTCCTCTCTCTCCTCCGTTTTTCATCCATACCATATTTTGCCATCGAGATTCTATAAACAATCATCGGAATTTGTCTCTCCTATAGATCATTTTCTTGTTGATCATTATTCTTCCTGTAGCTCATCACTCTCTCTCTCTGTCTCTCTCTGTCTCTCTCTGTCTCTCTCTGTCTCTCTCTGTCTCTCTCTGTCTCTCTCTGTCTCTCTCTGTCTCTCTCTGTCTTCCTCTGTCTCTGTCTGTATCGGTCTGTCTGGCTGTCACTCTTTATCTTTCTTTCTTTCTATCTCTCTCTCTCACTCTCTCACTCCCACTCTGTCTGTCTGTCTGTCTGTCTCTCTCTCTCTCTCTCTCACCATCATCTTTACGAAACAATAAAATGCATAGCAGTAAAATGCAAGACAATACCATATTAAACAATGAAAATACAATACAATGAAAGACAATGCAACGAATGATACCAGAATGAAACGCAACGCAATATTAAGAGTCATCATCATCATCAGTCTCAGAGAAAACACGAGAGATTATGTGTGTCTGTCTGTCTGTGTCTGTCTGTGTATCGCTCTGTGTGCCTGTATCTGTCTGTATGTGTGTCTATGAGTCTCTCTGTGTCTGTTTATATGTGTGTCTATCCGTCCGCTCTCTTTATTCAACAACATTCCTTGTTTTCATCATCATTCGCTTTCCTGTCAGATTCCTTCGTTCGTTCCTTCCTGCCTTCCTTCCTCCCTACTGTTCGCCTCCTTACACTCCCATTCTCTTCCTACTCCGCTTCCATCGCTTCCTCCTCCGTTCTCTACTGCTTCCATCCTCTTCCTTCTCCCACTCTAGCAACCCCTCATCATCTTTCCTCTTCCTATTGCATATCCTTCCATTTCTTCATCCAGCTCTTCCACCTTCTCCTCCTCTTCCTTCTTCTCTACCTCTATCTCTTCCTCCTTCTCTTCCTTCTTCTTTTCGTCCACCCATTCCGCATCCTCTTCCTCCCTCTCTTTCTCTCCCTCCTCCTCTTTCTCTTCCTCCTCCTTCTACTCATCCTCATTCTATTCCTATACTCTTCCTACTTCTCTCTCTCCTCATCCTCCGCATTCTCTCCGCATCCTTGCCTCTCCTTCTTCTTCACCCACTCGCCATTCTCGCCTCCATCACCTCCTCATCATCCTTGCCTTTAATTTCTCTCTCCGTGAGGCAATCCATCTTGCCGTCTTGCCCAGTCGAGACCCCTTCGCTGCTCCATCTCGGCTATTGGCGCTTTCATAAAAACCATTAACTTGGGCGATAAAGTTCTTGTGCCAATAGATCTAATGTTGATAGAAGTCATAACAGGCCGGCAGGCCGAGAGATAGATAGATAGATAGACAGACATACAGACAGACAGACAAACCCACAGACAGACAGATAAAGATTTAGACAGACATACATACAGATTTACACACAGAGACATTAACATACAGAACTGCTGGTTATTAATATAAAAAAATGTTGACAAAGCTCCGGGTTTCGATTAATTAATTAATTAAATAACGATAATTGGGAAGTCGAGATAATGTCCAATTATATTAGCCGAATGCTGAAAATTAATGATGATGGGCACCTTTTTATATGAAGAAATCGATATAAAACTCGTTGTTTCATTTTATATAACAGTATTTGACAACGACTTAAAGGTGTCTAATGAGCAACAGTGGTAGTGTAAGTTTAACGACGCTGTGATAATTATTGGCTTCATCGTCTTCCTGCTTTTTGTGTCTTTGGACTGGTCTTAACTGAGTGCAAGCATTCGAGGAGCTTTTGCGATAAGGAACATCAGATTCATTATTAATTTACTTTTCAACTACACATTATTTATAACTAAAATTACATGCTCAAAAAGGTGTATAACTCACTGGTATATTAGAGTACCGTTTAGCGTCGATTATTATAATATTACCAATGGCCGCTCGAGTTGATCCCTTACCTCTGGTTCTATCAAGTTCTAAGGCGTAAATAGGTTTCAAGATCATAACGACGTCTTATGACATCAAGGGTAAATTACGCTGATTGGAAAACCAGTTTTAACCATCGCAGGCAAGTCTGGCTACATCGGCGATCGCGCATGCACTAAAAAGACAGCGTCCGTGTCGTTAAAGAGAAAAATGCTTTCCATTGATACAAATGCCAATTAATATTACAACTGGATTGAAAAAGCTTCCGTTATTGGTTTACGGTTAAACGGCGAATCAGACGAGACTTCCGGTTAGGGAAGCGAGAGTCTCGCGAGACTGCGTTGAAACACGAAACAGCGTTAAATTCGTCAATATCAAAGACAATTTAAAAAAAATGCAGTCTGTGGCCTAAAAAGTTAACGAAAGTGATAGTTTTAAATGTCACTCGACTCAAAAGTGACGGTGCTGCTTTTAAATAATCATCTACCGTTGCTGAGATGTGTTAATACAAGAAGCGTAGCTGCCCACCGCCGATGCATTTTAACAGAGTACCACACGATTACAATATTAAAATCAGTCATGGGACCAAAACGTTTATTCATCGCTGGCGTCTGTTCTGATTTGCTTTTAAAAAAATCCTGGGATTACCCTAACTGAGCGATAATCCGAACCTTCAGAGGCAATTAGCTACCCAGTAATTATAAATATATAATGAATGCTGCCTATCTTGTGATAAAGGAAGCTCGACGACGTACGTTCGCCTCAACCTTGCAAATGTATGAATACCGTACGAATATATAACCACCCTTGTTTTCCATGCTTTGGATTGGCACCATCTGCCAACTTGTTACCGAAAATACTGACGTCACGTACATAGCGGAGGAGTCTCACTGAAATTGTCTTTCAATGCGACACTACGTATGATACGCATCATCGGTGGCACGTTGAATCGATTAATTTTATAATAAAACATCACTTCTAAAAAAGGTGTCTAAAATCCCATGACAACGTCCAAGTGACAGCATTTAAACCAGCGTCCCATTTCAAACCCTGCGTCATTGAATCGTCAGCGTTGTCCTCCTCCATTATTCAGTCTTGGGATTGGCACTGTAAGCGTGTAGCAATTCAGGGTTAGGTTTACATTCAGTTGTCGTGGTCGTGACGACGCGATCAATTTTATATTTGCGCATCCTTTCTAAGAAAAAGGTGTCCAAAATTCCATAACAACGCCCAAGTGACCGTATTCAAGCCAAAGTCTCTCTCCAGACCCTGCGTCATGGGATCAAGCCAGGCAACGGTTCCATCCGTCCATCTATCCATCTATCCATCTGGATGAGACGCGTGGCTGAAGGGCCTTCTGCTGCTCATGATAATGATGTTTTCGATCGGGGTTTCAATTTGTCCTATGTCCCCCCAGGGCGTATAGACCGCGCCCGCTTTGCTCTCTATCTCCGTCGCTCGGATAAAGAAGCGTAGTAGCGAATGCGGCCGACAGAGTGCGCCACGTTCAATCGGTTCGGTTAAAATAGCAATCGACGCCAGCGCCGTTGCCTTTCTCTTGGTATCTGTCTGTTCGTCTGTGTGTCTGTCTGTGTGTCAATGTCTTTATGTGTGGTAGTGTTGTTACGTCTGTGTTTGGTCCTGTTAGAATTTGCCCCCGTCTGTCGCTCTGTCTGTCTCTGTCTCTATCAGTCTCTCTCTGTATCTATCTCTCTGTCTCTGTCTTTATTTGTCTGCGTTTATCTCTCTGTCTATGTCTGTCTGTGTCTTTAGCTGTTTGGTTGTCTCTATTTCCCTCTCTGTCGCTTTGTCTCTTCCTGTCACTGTCTCTCCCTAACCCACCATCTTTCTGTCTCGTTTACCCATCGTCTTTCCCCTTTACGAACTCCGTTCTCCCTCATCTCATAGAGGATTCGCCCATGCATGACGACCCATCCAACCTCCCGACCGTCTTCTAACTGTCCTCTTCCTATTCCCGTACCTCTGCACCTCCTCCTTTCCTCCTCTCTCTCTCTCATCCTTCTCCTGCTCTTCCTCCTCCTTCCTTTTCTCCTCTCGGCCTCATCCAAAACATCTCATCTACATCTTCTTATTCCTCTCCTTCATCCCTCTCCTTCTCCTTTTCCTCC
>OY365822.1:2172605-2177605 GCA_959347315.1 Bimastos eiseni
GTCTGTCTCTGTCTGTCTGTCTCTGTCTCTGTCTCTGTCTCTGTCTGTATCTGTCTCTCTGTCTAAGTCTCTGTCTCTGTCTCTATCTGTCTGTCCTTCTGTCTGTCTATCTTTTCTTTGTCTATCTCTCTGTATGCATATATTCGCTATCTTTACATATAAATGGGTAGATTGATAGATATAAAGAGAGGCAATGGCAGACACAGAGGCAGAGAACCAAAATGAGAAGCGAATTGCAGTAGTCAATGAGAACAAATTAAAGCGTGAGCTAAGGTAATGAAGGTGGAGGAGGAGACAGAACGACGGTTGACCCAGAGACGCCTTCAGAGATGGCAACAGGAGGAACGTGAAAGATTAGATATGTGCGAGATATCAATGCGAACACATGTAGGCCTATCCAGAAAACTATGTATATATATATATATATATTATATATATTATAATATATATGAAGGCGGAGGGAAGAAATATATATAAATATAAATATACATATATATAAAAAATATGTAATGAAAATTAGAAGTTTTGTCGATATATTATTCAGACACATATATAATATTGCGCAACACCAGAGGTGTAACAAGGTTTTGAAAAGTGGGAGGGCAAAATTTAGAAAATATTGCGCGAAGCGAGGAAAAATTTTTGTGCCCCTCCCCCCACTTTTTGAATTTTGCCCCCCAGAAATTTGAAAAATGGGGGGAATTATTTTAACAAAGGTTATCTTAAAAAGCCATTGGATAAACATAAAAAGAACCGATTTGGGAGGGCACATGGAGGCACTGAGCTTTGCCCCTCCAGTTTTGAAACGGGGCGGGGGGGCAGGTGCCCCCTCCGCCCGCTTGTTACACCCCTGTGCAACACTATTATATAAGCATATCATATAACACTTTCGTATATATATATACATATATATACAATATTATATATATATGTGTCTATAATACATATATATACATGAATTTACTATGTAGCACTTATATAAATATATATGTGTTATTTATGTCTGAGTGTGCGTATGTCTGGTCGCGAATTTCAAACGTGGAAAATGTTATCCCACTTCGATCGTCGCTCGTTGATTAAATTGCGAGAGCGTGACATCGTCCGGACAGACAGACAAAAGACAGACAGACAGACAGACAGACCCACACATACATAACTTCGTCGTCACTCAGTTTCCTCCCTCCGTCCACTTCGCTCGTTCAATGGACTTGACCTTTTGGTTCCTCGAACTAGAACTACTATGGCTCAGTCTCGATCCTTTGCTTCAATTGGTCCCTCTCTGTGGAATGTGCTTTATCCTTCTGTACGCTCTGAAATTTTATCTTTAAAGTCTCTCAGTCTCTGGCAGACTCTCATCCTCTTTCGTTTTTCTCAAAACCTACTTCCTCTCGCGTTGCTTAGCGCATTGACAGCGCTTCTGAGCGATTCGTCCTATTATAAGCGCTCCGTATAATAATGCTTAAATAATATACAATATAATCACTTACTTTATTGTGTCAGATTATATGAAAAAAACTGCTAAATGTTCAGTCATGAAGGTAAAGATATGTGAGAAGCGAGGACGGTGGGAAATCAGACGGATAGATGCATTTAACACCGATTGAAGAGGTGACAGGAGAGATTTCGGTGGACAAATAAGTAGCGAATTACAGTAGTCCATGCAGGAACAAACAAGAGCATAGTAGGTAATAATAGATGAAAAGGATAACTGCGGCCACCACCCCTCTCATATGCCGAGGTTAATAAATAAAGTCGCCAATGCTTTGTTGCCATGGTTTATTCTTTTCACGACAACTACTATATACTCTGAAGCACAAATACCAATGAAGTTACAAATACATAGCGTGTATATAAATGGCGATCTGAAGCCTTATAAAAGGTGTGTAAATGATAGGCCCTTTTATACTTCTTATGAGCCAATATGAGATGCATATAATTATAGTTATAACTCTTAGACGTCAATGATCAAATCTGCCACGGCTTGCGCTCTGGCAGTGCCAGTCCCAAGCGGGGTCAAACAAGCACAGCTCCGCTCATGAGCTTTTAAATTAAACGCCAATGTATCATAGCAAATGTTTTCTTGTCATAGAATAAACAACCTTTTGGCATGTGAGGCACAGAGAGAGCTTAACAATATTGATCCGCTTCTCATCCATATATAGCGATCTCAAACTTGCGGAGTGCAACCAGGGGCGGAGTTTATTCTTCTTATGAGTTGTATATTATCATAGCATTATAAAGCTCTCCTTCTTTGTCCATACTTGGGACTGGCACTGCCAGAGTGCAAGTAGTGGTGAAGTTACTTATTGACGTCTAAGGTGTCGTTAAAAGAATCAACACAATAACCGCTACTGCTTGCAGTCTAGTAGTGCCAGTCCCAAGCCTGGATAAAGGAAGAGAGCGACGCTAATGGTCCTTGTTACCACACAGTGTCGCTAAACTGCAACAACCACCGTCTAAATTAAGGCGTTTGGTCAATGTGCTCTTGTTAAAGTGTAAGATCCAAGCAGAGAAATGTATATGTCAGGTCATGTCATATCGTCATCGTCGCTTCGCGACGGTTGACCACATGAATGGGAAAGTGATGTCCAATGCTTTCTGTCTTGTACGATGTTCATTATGCTTGTGCCTTTTATACCAGTCCACGCCATATATATATATAAATGGTTTAAAACAAAGCCATAATATATATATATATGCATATTTGGGTATTATATATATATATGTAGATATATAAATATATATGTATATATAAATATATGATTTATGCTTATTATGAACAAAGCTACGCCACGCCACTGTTTGCACTCTGACAGTGCCAGTCTCAAGCATGGGTTAGGGAGGAGGCAACCCTAATGCTCCATGTTATCACACAGTATCGTTAAACCGCCACTACGCATACACATTATGTACAGTGGTAATATGATATGTAAATGAATACGCGTGGTTCGCGCACTCTTCCTTAGACACCTTTGAAACGTTTCCAAGCAACGCTATTTATACTCCGGGCAACAAAACAATTTCCCCGGAACAATAACCTCCCAAATAGTATTAGGATAAGACACGACATGCATACATACATATATGTATGCATGCATGTATGTATGTATATATGTAAGTATGTAAGTATCTATGTATGTATGTATGTATGTATATATGTAAGTATGTATGTATGTATGTATGTATGTATATATGTAAGTATGTAAGTATCTATGTATGTATGTATGTATGTATGTATGTATATATGTAAGTATGTATGTATGTATGTAAATATGTAAATATGTAAGTATGTAAGTATGTATGTATGTATATATGTAAGTATGTATATATGTAAGCAAGTAAGTAAGTATGTATGTATGTAAGTATGTAAGTATGTATGTATGTATGTATGTATGTAATGTATGTATGCATGCATATATGTAAGTACGTATGTATGTATGTATGTATGTATGTAGGTATGTAGGTATGTATGTATGTATGTATGTATGTATGTAGGTATGTAGTATGTATGTATGTATGTATGTATGTATATATATGTAAGTATGTATGTATGTATGTATGCATGCATATATGTAAGTACGTATGTATGTAATGTATGTATGTATGTATGTATGTATGTATGTAGGTATGTAGTATGTATGTATGTATGTATGTATGTATGTAGGTATGTAGGTATGTATGTATGTATGTATGTATGTATGTATGTATGTATGTATGTATGTATGTATGTATGTATGTATGTATGCATGCATATATGTAAGTATGTATGTATGTATGTATGTATGTATGTATGTATGTATGTATGTATGTATGTATGTAGTTATGTAGGTATGTATGTATGTATGTATGTATGTATGTATGTATGTATGTAGGTATGTATGTATGTATGTATGTATATGTGTATGTATGTATGTATGTATGTAGTTATGTAGGTATGTATGTATGTATGTAGGTATGTATGTATGTATGTATGTATGTATATGTGTATGTATGTATGCTTTCCCTCCTACTCCTCTTCCTCCTCCTCGCTTTTCCTCGTCAGTGTCTAATCATTATTATGACCACGCGTGCATAAGTAACCAATCGAGAGGATCAACATCAAAATACGCTGGTACCAGGTTCTTGAGTCGAGTTATGATCATGATCGATCGTTGGTAAAGATCGAAGTGATCGGTTGGAAACATTCATTTCACAGTTCAATGGGATCAGATCTGGATTTGAATAGAAATAATCTATCACCATAGAATGTTATGTTTTGCTCTTTTGGCGGCGCTATATAAATGCTTTCCCTTCTGTTTGATCGTGTTTCGCTGTTGTGTGTCTCTGTTTCGTGTGGCTCCAGATGAATTTGTGATGGTCATTGCAGTAATAAATTACGATTGAAGAAACATAAGCGAATAAAAGAAGTAATGATCACGTGAGTAACAATGGTTCCAACAGTGCCGATGGTGCCAATAGTGCCGATGATGCCGATGGTGCCAATAGTGTCAATGGCGCCAAAGGTGTCAAAGTGCCAATGGTGGCGAACGTGCCAGTGGTGTAAAAGGTGCGAATGGTGAAAAATGTGTCAATGGTGCCATGCAACAGCGCAGTGCTTGTTTGAGCCAGAGTCCAATGCTGGGCCTTGTACACTGCATGTGCTTTGTGAAATGGCTTATCGACTATGCAGGAATTTTTGGCGAAACCAGAAGGCATTGGTGGCTTCAACCTATACATCGATCGCATATATATATCGACCGTAAATATCTATATATATATATATATAGATAATACACCTAAGATATTAAATATCATGGGTATACATTATACACATATATAAATATAGTAATATAAATGAAAATGTATCAAAATCGAATATATACATATACATATTCGTCGAGTATATATATATATATATGTATATATATATGGCATATACCTGTATATTTACAGATAAAAGATATCGTGTATATTTATATATTGATTATATATATATATATATATAAGATATTGTGTTGGTT
>OY365822.1:2185105-2227875 GCA_959347315.1 Bimastos eiseni
GAAATATACGAAGATACAAAGCCCTACATAATAGCGAGTCATGATTGATATTATAAAACTAGGTAAATGGAGCGTCCCAAACGGCTGCGGCCTTCCTTTCTTGTACACTGATTATATATCTCTAGACAAGATATTTTTCTTAGGTTATAAGAAATTATCATCATAGACTTTTAGATATGGTCCTAATTAAGATATAATCGCATTCAGCTCGGACCTGAGCACAAAACGTGTTCATAGAACATTAGCGTCGCCCTCCTCTTTTGTCCAGGCTGAGGACTGGCACTATCAGAAAGCGAACAGTGTCGGTGTTAAGTTGTTCTTAATAACAGTTTAATAGCTTTGACGAGCGCTCGCGATGCACGTTTACACCACCAGCCGGTCCTCCCCGGATGTTAGTCTTAATATGGTGTTGGCCCTTGATTGTAGGCAGTGGGACGATACGTATGGGTGTTACCAGCAGCTACTGCGCCATTGCAATCCCTCTGTTCCAGGTGCCTTCGACGAACTCACTGCTCACATCAACCGACTCATCATCTACTCAACGCCCTGTCGAATACCTCACGTCCAACGTAAGCCCTATCAATGATGTGCTGTATCATCAACGTCGTCGCCAACATCATCATCATCCCGTCGTCGTCATCATCCCCATGTTTATCATCATTGTCGTCATCATCGTCGTCGTCATCATCATCGTCATCATCATTTTCGTCGTCGGCATCGTTGTCGTCATCATCACTACTTCCTCCGTCTGGTCCTTTCTCACTCGAGAGAAGTCGATTTTGTCCATTCATCCATTAATGCATTAATTCACATACTCATTCATCCGTGCATCAACTCACTCACTCATCCATGCAATAATTCACACGTTTAGTCACTCTCTCAATCAGTAGTCGACCTTCCATTCTGCTATGCACCCCATGGCGTTAAGCTCGTGTCAGCTACTGGTATAATCCAAGGCTTAACCTTAAAGGGCGAAGTCATTTTCCCAATTAAGACCGCTCCACTCTATAATGGCGGAATTTCAACTGGGTGCCATTCACAGTAAATTCGTCTTAGCAAAATGGCGCATAAATGTCACAGGCAAATGGCTTCCAATGTCTTCAATCTGCCGTCGCTAGCTTTGGCGCACCTGGCGATGAGTGGCAGAACTAATTACACGAAGGGCTATAGGAACGCGGAAAGGGGAACAGAGTAAAGGTAGCAGTAGTAGTTTAACTGCACTGTGTGATAGCAAAGACCATTAGCGTCACCCTCTTCCTTTATATTGGCTTAGGACTAACACTATATATAATTTTGAGAGATGACATTTTAAAGGTGTCTACAGAGTGCACTGCTGTTCAAGTGTCTGTCTTGTATCTGCCGATGCTTTCCACCGTTCTCTTGTATTTGGATGGATGGATGAATAACATAATATAATCAAATGCAAGGGCGCAACTAGGGGGTGCTAGGGTGCTTGAGCACCCCTGGGTGAAACGTTAACCCACACAATTGATCCAATTCAGATGAGTTTTTCTTTTTTGAAGGAGGGTTGTTAGAGATGCTGTCAGTACGCTGTTTCACGCCTTCGGATTTTGTAATATGAGCACACCCTAAGAAAATGTTTTGGTTGCGTCCCTTATCAAGAATAGACCAAAGGTCTCAGGCCATTGAGGCAGACAAATATATATCGTTGGGAAACAGTGTTTTAAAGGTGTCTACGGAGTTTACTGCCAACGATATTGCAGCTCTACGGTCAAAGGACCATTACTAAACTCTTACATACAAAGGCCAGTGTTGGGCACGAGACCAAAACTCAAGACCAAGACCGAGATGTCCAAGACCAAGACCAAGACCGAGAACGAGTGGTCCAAGGCCAAGACCGATACTCTTTTCAAGCAATTCAGTTTATAAAGACTCTTCAACTTTCCTACGGCATAACCTACATGCGTCTTTCTAATATGCAGGCAGTAGAAATTTAAATTTAAAGACACTGTGTTGACAAAGGTCCTTAGCGTGCCTCCTTTCTCATCCTCTTCTTCCTCTTCCTCGTCCTATTTCTCACTACCACCAGTTTCATCTCCATTTCCTTCTCAATCTCTTCCTCCTCCTCCTTCCACGCTTCTTCTTCCTCCTCCTCCTCTAATGATTTAATCCCAAATAAATTGATATGAAAGGCTTCGCCATGGGATCCATTCTAACCATGGAAAAGGGTTATTTTTAAGATGGCATCCAATATGGCTGCCGAGAGGTAAAAATTAATTGTCCATTTCCATAGCACTATTCAACCATTTTTGGTGTCTTACCGCATGCTTTGTTAGACAGCGTTCAGCTAATCACTTGGCAATATCATTTACCCAAGTAAATTGCTTTGTTTTAATTTCTTCGATTGAAGGGATTCCAATTCGTAGTAGTTCCAGTTTAACGACACTGTGTAATAATAGTTATCATTAGCGTCACCCACCTCATTATCAACGGCTTGGGACTTGCGCCACCAGAGTAAGATTAACAACTAGAACTAAATAAAAACAGAAAAGATTTCTGCAGAACTAATTCAAAACTAAAACGAAATTGAAATCGTTAACGAAAACTATAGAAATTACAAATATCGATTTCTTTCCTTCTATCATCCAGTCGGTTCTACACTATATATCGTCTTGGTTAATCTTTTCTGATATATATCTTGTCACTTTTCTGGATACCTAGCCAATCTATAAGTATAAGGAATTACCTTACAGACAATTAGCTAAGCCACGATATCAGCCAGACGAAGTATCTACCGACAGGAAATTATGGGTGAACTTAGCAACTCGCACTAGAGGTATAAAATGTAATGAAATTAATTGTTTTATTAACACGTAAACGATAACTCTAATAATAATCAAAAGACTTTAGAAATGAACATTAAACTTAATCTGCACTGCGTGTTTATACGACCTAGTATACAAGCTTTAAGAGTTCTTTCACTTATACACGATCACGCTGATAATGAGTTCATATATATAAAGTTGATAATCAACCAGATATAAGAACACCACCGACAATGTATCCAACGAGCCACTAGTTCTGACCTCTGAAGCCGGCCGAATACCTTTACTAAAAATACAGGCCGTCAGACCAACTAATATCATCACTAGTGCACAAGCAATGACTACCTATAGTGACCCAGATCTAGCCTTAAGCAATGCCTCCCTGGAGTGGTCTGTCTAACTATAACGTAGCATTATATTGACCCTATGATAATCCCCCACGCCCCGAAGAACAAAGCCTCCGGGCTTTGCCAAAACAAAGGAAAGGAACGAGAGGGACCCCCCCCCCCCCCAAATATAGACTGCATTGGTGAAAAATCCACTAGAATAAAAAGAAATGAAAGAAAACCGTGAAAACAACACCTAACGTGTCATGAGAGTACGACATGACCCTTATTGAAAATGAACACGGAGACTAAATCCTAGGAAAACGATAGCAAAGATAAAAACACACAAAAAACGAAGGGGAAAAAACGAAGAAAGAATATTGTAGCACGCAACTGTAGCGACAACTGAGGATTCGGAAAACATGGCGAGAAAACAACGCAGTGACGGCACGAAAGTGAACGTAGTGTGTCCGTCGCAATAGCAATGATCCAGAGACCGAAGGCGGCAGAACGCCCGAGTTACGGTTGAGTAGTTGAACCGTATTCGCGTCCCGATTGATCATTGGTCAGCGCCACGTAGCTGCCTCGTCCCGCGTGAGCAAAAAACAGAAAACAAGCATAATCATTAGCAAAAGCCGACATAAGCTTAAAACGATCAACATAAGAATGCTAGAACACATAAGAGAAAAGTAATGCTGTAGGAACAATGATGGAATCGAAACAGTGGTTGGCATAAACTATTGTCAACCCAATAAACCAATGAAAAAAACCCACGAATAACGTTAAATCGCACGAGCAGTCGAAAGGAAACACGAAAGGAAGAATTGAAGACGAAATTGAAGGAAAATTCCAGGCGAAACGAAAGTAAGAAAGTAAGTAAGTGAATTCGAAAACTACGAGAATTAAGACAAAAACGAAGACGAAAACGAAAAGTAGGACGAAAATGAAAACGAATACTAAGTCAAACGTCTATGAGGACGCCTATACGAAAAGGCAGCTCAATAGAGAGAAAAAACCAAACACACGAGAAACACGCGCCAAACCTTAAGCGCTAAGCAAAAAAACGCGTAAGTACACGAAGCATCAAACATTATAACACCACAGGATAATCGATATATCGGACCCTATAAAGATAAGAACTATGCAGCATGACATACGCGGTCAAACTATGCATCATGACTAGAAGTCAAGAAAATACCCGTAACACAAGGTCAAGCACAACACTAGGTTGAAGATACTAGCAATAAGATAAAAGTTAAACGTCTGTTTCAGTAGACTCCAAATAAGTAACGAATTTTAGGAATCAAACTACGGTCATAAAGATTTTGACAAATTGTCAATGTAAGTTTTAAATGCACTAACCCCTTAGAAATATAAAAACCCTTGTAAAGATAAAAACCCTTGTAAATATAAAAACGCTTGTAAATATAAAAACGCTTGTAAATATAAAAACCCTTGTAAATAAAAAAACCCTTGTAAATATAAAAACCCTTGTAGATACATTGCGTTCTGTAGCATTATATTGACCCTATGATACTTCCATGCTAATTCAAGTCAAATCCAAAATGAAGCATGAGATCTGGAGCATTAAAAAGTTCAAATTTCTGGCAGCAAAGTTGAATGAACGAGACATATAACTACTAAGTAGGCATAATGTTGATATCACAATGGGAAAAATATCCAAGAAGAAATGGACAGAGGTGACAAAGTATAGTGGAGACAATGCTTCTACATTTTGGTCCGAATAAAGGATGATTTATCCAACATTATAGCTCCTCTAGTTGAAGATCTTCTCATAGCTCCTGCCTTCCATGTTGAAAAGATCTTTTCTTTATGTAGACCTTAACAGCAGGCAGACGCAACAGGATGTTATAATCTTTGGTAATGCGAGCTTTTCTTAGGCGAAATTTGAATGGGTTAGAAGATAAGCATCCTTCCCAATTACTCATGGACAATGAATGACCTGGGTCTGATTAATTGTGGTTTTCTAAACAAGATCGAAAGATTAGACAATCGTGAACTAAAACCATGACTAAAATGATTGGATGAATAAAAGCTAAACTAAAACTAAATTGATTTTCAGAATGTAACTAGAACTAGAACTAAACTGAGACGGGTGTCGTATCGATATGGGTTATGGTAGTTGCAGTTTAACGACACTATGTGATAACAAAGATCACCAGCGTCACCCTCCTCCTTTATCCAGGCTTGGACTGGCACTGGCTGAGTACTACCAGTGGCAGAGTTTTCCACTTGATATGGGTTATGGTACGCGAGGTATTATATTTATTGATGATTTTGTAATGTTAAAACAGGTGTTAGTAATTGTGGAATCCAGTGTTAAAAATAATGTCGACCTACTGGTTGGTTAGAGTGCGATTGGCAAACGGTGGCGACAGCTGTCGTCGAATTATCTGCTCTCGTCCGGATGTGGTTTTAGACATTTCTCGAGGGAAGATATGGAAACGGAAGAACCTATTCGGAAAGTGCTCGAAGTCCGTCTGTCTGTCTCTCTTATTCTCTCTGTCCGTCCGTCCGTCCGTCTGTCTTTCTGTATATGTATATATATATTTATATATATATATATGTGTGTGTATGTATGTATGTGTCTGTCTGTCTAACTGTCTTGCTCTTAACTCTCTTCTCTGTCTATGTCTGTCTCTGTCTCTTTCTATGTCTCTGTGTGTCTCTCTCTCCACCCTCTCTCTCTCTCTCTCTCTCTCTCTCTCTCTCTCTCTCTCTCTCTCTCTCTCTCTCTCTCTCTCTCTCTCTCTCTCTCTCTCTCTCTCTCTCTCTCTCTCTCTCTCTCTCTCTCTCTCTCTCTCTCTCTCTCTCTCTCTCTCTCTCTCTCTCTCTCTCTCTCTCTCTCTCTCTCTCCTACGCCCCTTCCTCCTAATACCTTAGATCATTAGCGTCGCCCTCCTACATTATTCAGTCTTGGGATTGGTGCCGTCAGAGTGCGAACAGTGCGGAATTCTCGTTAGTCAATAAACAGCAGCCTAACAGTGTGTTGGGCTATATGTACATAAAACACCTCTTTTAAAAGAGATGCATGCAACACTTACAATGATTTCTGAAATCTTAATATCATGGCTGGTAAAGCATACTTAAGTAATACACTCACTGCTTGCACTTGGGGACTGCCAGTTCTAAGCCTGAATAAACAAGGAGAACGACGCTAATCATCATTGATATCACACAGAGTCTTTAAACTGAAACTAACCAACAATATCAATGCAACTTCTATGGTATCACATATGCCACGTGATTTTATTAACGTACTGTAATTACAGATATTAGCTATGTTCCTCAGAAGGAGTTAGGTATACCTACTCCACGTGGCTTTATATATTTTCCAACGACGTTAATAAGGGTGTGCTGGTTTGTGTTTTCTGTTACCAGAGGGACTTCGCCTCGTCGAGTGTCTGCTTCCACGTGTCTCGAAGATCCAGACGTGTACGGAAGCCTTCGACAAGGAATTCAAGATCTCCGTTATTCAGAAGCAGTACACAAGTGCCTGCAAGTGCGTTGGGTGACACTATCGGGGTAGAGCGTTGTAATGTAATATAATCTATTGTGATTTGATCAATCAATTAAACTTGATGTGGCGCCTCTTTAAGACATCTACTCAGAGATTATGCCCAGAGATGTCTCACTGTGACTGGGTTGGGGTAACTGCAGGTAGGTTTGGTTGGCCGCGGGTGGGTTGAAGTCACAGCGGGCTGGTTGGGGTTACCGCGAATTGGTTGGGCTGACTGCGGGTGGGTTGGAGGTAAACTCCGTTGAGTATGGGTGACTGCGGGTGGGTTTGAATATCAGCGGGTGGGTTGGGGTCACCTCGGGTGGGTTATGGTGATCGTGGGTGGGTCGGGGTGACCGGATGTGGGCTGGGATAACCACTGGTTGGATAGGGTGATCCCGGGTTCGTTGGGATCACCGCGAGTGTTTTCGGGTGATCGTGGGTAGGTAGGGGTGACCGGGGGTGGTCTGGGGTGACCGCAGGTGGGTTGGAGGTAACCGTGTATCGGATAAAGTCACTCACCATGGGTTTTGACAATCTTCGTTTTATTGCTTTCGAACTGACTTAGCAAAATGCTATCACAAGTAATTATAGGAGTGGAATTTAACTGTGCGGCCGTAATGCAATGCGCCCATAACGTCCTACAAATATTTCAACTAAGGCCGCGAATAAGGGTCTAGTCAGCGCAACGCTATTTCCCCATTTACTCTACCAACGTCTCCTCAAATAGATACACTAGTGTAGGCCTAATAATAATAATAATAATAATAATAATAATAATAATAATAATAATAATAATAATAATAATAATAATGATAATAATAATAATAATAATAATAATAATAATAGGCCTAATCCCTTCTCCTCATTATGATTGCTGTACTGCTGGTTTTAACGACACTTTGCGATAGCAAAGATCATTAGCGTCGTCCCCTCATGCATCCATTCCTGCTACTAGGTTAGCTTCATAGTCCCTGAGGGATCATATGTACCTCGGGGCATAAGGAATAGTAATATTAATAATAATAATAATAATCTTGTCGCATTTAAGGGTACCTTCTCTTCAAGCCTTGATGACGAGGCCTGACCATCCAGACAATTTCGCAAAAAAATAAGTAAATGATAATAATAATAATAATAATAATAATAATAATAATAATAATAATAATAATAATAATAATAATAATAACAATAATAACAACAACAACAACAAAAACAACAACGACGACGACGATACCGACAATAAGATGATAATGATCGTCATCATCATCACGTTCATCAGCGTCATTACCGTCATCATTTCGGACAATTCCTTCTTTTGTTTGTCACAGAGTCGTAACCGTGACGATCAAATGCTACCACGACATCAAGACGAGGATACAACTCTCCTGTCGGCAGCCACAGCACCAGCCTCCTCTCTATTCTGAATCCCCATCACATACATCACCCTCTTCAGCAGCCGACGTATACCACGACCACTACATCCGACCTCTCGTCGATCAGACCCGGGACATGGTCCTCACGAACTGCTCCCTACACCCCACCTATAGACAGTACTACAACGAGTCCCCCAGGGTCCACTCATTCAGATTTGAACCCTTGACGCTGTCTTCGATCGTTGCGCTGTTTTCCTTGATACTCTGACTTAACCCGTTCTTTGTTCAATGACGTCGCCCTCCTTCTGCATCGAGGCTTGTGAACTGGCACCACCGGATGCTAAGTGGCTGCTTTGAGATTGCGATTGCCGCTGTCAAGGCTGTCGATACGAAGATTGTTGCCGTCGCCACCCTCCCCGAATCGGGCTTAATACTGGCACTTTTCGGAGAATAGCAGGCTACTGCAGGGGTGCGGTCGAAACATCAAGGCTTCAAGAGTATAATGATAACTTGCGGAATCACAACGTGACAATTATTAAGAAAAGGAAACGTAGTTGTAGTAATTTTAATTCAACGACACTGTGGCATATCAAAGTTGCTTAACGTCACCCTCCCCATTACAGGATTCGGACTTGCACTACCAATGTGTGAGCAGTGCCGGTATTCCGGTATGTCGTGAAGCAATCCTCATTCGGTTTTGCGATGAGATATCTACGTTATATATATATATTGTCCGTCAACTCCATATTAAAGGTGTCCTAATTAGTCACAGTTAGAGGAATGCAACGACACTTTTTTCTGTGGCGTTATTTTATACAATTGATCGAACCTATTTTAAAGGTGTCTAAGTATGGCCAACATTAGCGTGAGTTTAACGACATCTTGCGGCTGTATGATATGCATATTAATTGTTCTCGAATGTTCTTCCTGAAAAGACTTTCTGGTTTGGAGTAGAAGAAAGAGACACGTGGTCAGAAGGGTCATTGAAAGCGACCTCTATTGAATTAATTCACCGTGCGTTGACTATTAATTAACAGTCGTTTATAATTATTATGCTGATCGATAAACTGTGCCTTTTCAGACTAGTTCCTTGTTGTTATTATGCCGTTAAAACGTACAGTAGACGTACACAAACGGACGGACGCACGGACATAATCACATATACAGTCAACGTGATTTCATAGATGCATATGCGTTTCACTAGTTTTATTGAAAGATAAACAAAATTGAAGAGGCGATAACATCAATTACAATATAAATAAGAGTCACAAAACCGTCATGTAATAGGACCTAATAAGATGATGCTTGTAATAATAACAATAACAGTATTATTAGCATTATATAACATCGTTATTATTGTTTATAATTTAAATATGTAACATTATTGCTGTAATCTTCCCTTTTGTATAACATAGTTCCTTTTAATATTAAGTAGCATTATTATTAGCCCTATGTAATAATACCATAATTTTATAATAATACTAATAACAATACTCCACCTAATAATAATAATAGTAATAATAAATCTATATGCTGATAATAATCATTGCAATAACGTTTTGAGGCGATTTGGAAAGGGCTAAAAGGCGTTGTAAAGAGATGGAAAGGCGCCATATAATTGAACAGATATTTTACTCACTGCTCTACTAATGTGGATATAAAGTTGTCAACAGATTTGTTGGCAAGTTCTCGACATTTTAATCGTTGTGCGTGTTGTAGTGGTTCTTCAATTACACTTTGGACGAGGCGTGTTGATATTTCCACCTACCTCCTCTAGGCATGGTCTTGGAAGTCCTCGTAGCTCTACTGCTGCCACTTTCTGCGTCGGTCTATAGGCCTACGTCCGTCAGCATATTATCTTCCTGACTCTATCCCTCTGTCTATATATATATATATATATATATATATATAATTTTATAGTATTATGTGTGACCAGCATCTTGGTTTGCGTGGAGCCCGTCATCAATTTGGATGCAGGACCGAAGGCGGCCAAAGCCAAATGGAAGATAGATTGAGGCAGCGAGAGAACGATCAGAATTAGACAATTGACAACTGAACGAAGAGGTTTTTCCATTTCACAAAAGCAGCTTCTGGTCATCCCATAATTATCTGATAATCCCTATGACGGCTATAGAAGTGTGTTGTTTCAGTTTAACGAAGCTGTGCCATAACAAAGATGTTATCGTCGCCCTCCTGATCCTCCTTTATCCAGGCTTGAGACTAGCACTGCTAGAGTGTGAGCTGCGGGGAAGTTCCAATGGTTGAAGTAGTCTAGGCTTAATATATAACGGACTTCAAACAGGATGTGAGCTATTTTGCTTCAGATTGTTTAATCCTATAATGCCCAGCTGCATGTCGTATCGTATCTATGGATTTATATAGCGCCACTAGTCTAACAACTATTCAGCACGGAAACCCCAAGGAAAAGAATTTAAAGAGTGAGAAACCAATGGAGAGAAACCAGTCGTCAGTTTGGTACTCGGCAATAGAAGGTCATTCCAGGTATGTGGACCCACGATAGTAAATGCCTTAGTCATATGGAAAAAAATATAAAGATGATCAACAGAGGAATGAGAAGAAGTTCCGCACAAATAGTCAGAGAGAGATCTCAGGGCACTTTTTTGCCCACATAAATTCAGCGCGTGCTGTTCATTAAATGGTTGATATGAACACAAATTTGAATAGACGGAAATAACTAAGATTATTACTTATATTGTGAAGTTTATGAACTTATGTTAACTGTGTTGAACAGAATTATTCTAAAAGAATTCAAAGCCAAGCGAAATATAGTCACTGCCATTATCAAATGCAATGCAGACCACAGCCGACAACATTTGCTACCAAATGAAGCAAACAATTCTAAGAAAAGTCAAAATACATGAAGAAATAAGCATATCATATGCTTCAAGTCACCTACAGACATCTACTTTATAAGAAAAGTCATTGATAAACATCAAAAACTCAATATTTAAAAACAGCCTCTGGGAAACGAGCAGGAAGCAAAACTATACATCCTTATAAAGTTAACCGGTTCTGCAAAAAGATTGCAATAACAAAATTACATTAACAAAGATTAATAGAAAATGATGTTCGAATTTAAGATCCATAGTCGAACTTTTTTCGTTAGTCACCTTTATTACACAACATGTATATAGGTGATAACTCCAAGATTGTTTAAAATTCTACAAACACTTGACTGATACAATCGATGACAAATGTGACTATTGTGCTATGCAAGTCCGCTACAATGTCAGTTTTACAAAAAACATATAACCTCCAAAAAACCACTTTATTTATTTGCAGAAACACGCAGTTTCCAACAAATAGCCATGATCCAAACTTGTTTCAGGAGGCCTAACATGAACCTCAGCCAGGAAATTAAGTTCACAATACAAAAAAGATAAGATCAAAGGCAAAAAGCACTCGATGACAAATGTGGCTATTGTACCATGCCAGTCAACTACAATGCCAGTTTAAAAAAAAGCATATAACCTCCAGAAAACGTGACGACCATTTCGTTTGTTTCTTTGCAGAAACACGCAGTTTCCAAGAAACACTCGGGATCCAAACTCATTTCAGGAGTTCCAATGTGAATCTCTCCTAGGAATTTCAGTTCACAATCCAGAAAGATAAGATCAAAGGCACCATCTTGTACGATCACTCGATCATAGGAGTCCAAAAATAGTTCGCTAAAATTGAAGTCACCCTTCGGTTCCCATATAAATTTACGGATTTCATTCCAGTCTTGGTCAACCTCAACGACAAAGCCGTCATCTTGTAGGGCACAGACAAAATTTCCGTTGCGTTTCATCATGAAGTTAGATGAGTTTTGACAATTTCGCGGCAATTTCTTATTTCGAATGACCAGTCCGTCGGGTTTGTGAACGCTCAAAATAACCTCCACACGACCCGGGCTATTAAAAGTAACGAATCTCTTTACCAGAAGGTTCCCATCATTGAGCACAGAAAAACTATCGGTCGAGTAATAGGATGCGTGTTCTAAAAGGTCACTTGGTGCTGAATAAGTCGGCCAGTGCCGCACCTCAAAGCCTCCGTTCCCATCTGGAATCAGATGCAGCACATCAACTCCCCACAAGTAGAAAGAGTTCGACCGCTTGCATACCGCTATTCTATCCGGTTGATATCCTAAAGGCAGCTGCGTGGACTTCGTACAGCGGCCCAGGTCGTTGACATCGAATTCCAGCAAGCGGCAATAATCAGAATTCTCAGAAAGATAGTATATTTGGTTTCCTTGTTTTGTGAACCCTCTATAACCCATCGATCTTAGATCGTACGGCACGGCATCCATTTGTTCAACCGAGATCGTCATAGGATCTGTAATGAAAACAAAACCTTTACAGCATAATTGTGGTTTAAAAAAATCTTATGGAAATTAATGTAAAAAACAGCAATTTATGGACGGATACTCATTCATAAATTGATATCCCGAAATGCTTTCTAGACTTCATTTATCTCAATCCACAAATGTTAGCATTACTGAAAATCAAGGCGTTCACTTTGCTTGATTCTTCTGTAAGTATTAGTTCTCAACTATCATTACCTGCTTCAGCCTCCTTTATCAATCAATCATCCCTCAGGTTCACCACTCAAAATGAGAGTATCATCCGCTCAAAAATTCCTACAAGGATTTTAATGCTTCAAGGTGATCAGCGTGAACATCTGCATTCAAAATATAAGAACCTTCCTATGCAGAAGTAGGCCTCGGCCAAATATTGGACTGTTCGGAAGTATTCGCCTCGGCAAATATTACACCCACAAATAGTTAAAAATAACGTTTTTTGATGAAATAATTTTTTTGATAAATAATATTTTTTCATCAAATAAATTTATGACTAACGGACTTACTTATAAGTCATTGATTAACTAAACAAGAACTTAACATTTCATTGAATTTTCTTTAAAATAATGATGTGAAGTTATATATTTTAATATCTCTTGGTTGCATTCCCCAGATGGCAACCCACTTTGCGGTAAACATCAGAAAGTAAAGACTTAGTGGATAACTTCCTATTTCAAATTTTATAACAAGGTTTTACAAGAGATCAATTTTTAACGAAATCATGGTACATCTTTCAAAATGTTTTAACAGAACATGCGGAACATGCATATTGTCGCCACTACTCGCTGGCCAGATTTGCCAATATTATTCGGTTCGTACCCGGATCCGGCAAATAGTTCATCCAAATACTTGGATTCGGTACTCGGTGGAAATTGTCTAGTCGGTTATGCCAAATAAACATACAGGACTGTTATTGTATTGCATTGTAGCCGATCATTTAAAGAGGGCTTCAGAAGCGCTGCCTGGCGCAGAGCACCCCTGGAGAAAAGGGGAGGGAATGAAAGAAGCAGAGCAGCGACCGGAGAAGATCGTAGAACAAAGAGAACAGGAAAATTCATTCTATAGAGAAGGAAACATGTGGGGAAAAAACATAGCCATTGTGTTATCGAGTTAGGACTTGAGGAACAAACAGGTCAAGTCGGTTTGCATTTCTGTATTTAGCGAAAGTACTTGTCACGTGGCATTCGAAAACCATTAGTAAATTTGCATTGTGTTGGCAAATTCACAAGTGTCTAGCGGTGATTAGAAAAATGTTAGAAAGATATGCACTGCATTTCAGAATTTGACTAGTATTCAACCTCTACATCTTTGGGTTATTCAACAATTAATGAGGACATACTTATCTGATTCAGTTTGCGTGGCAACACAATCTGGAACCACCTCGATGTTAGATTGCAGTCCCATTGTGAACAGACAGTTCTCATTGGCTGAATCACTCGCGATGCGTAGTCAATTCAAGCGGACTTTGCCAATTTCTTCTCCAAAACTTCCTCCACCACTACCTTCATCAGGATGTGATCCAACATCTCCTTCGGTAAATTTTCCAGCTGTAAAAGCAGGAAAACACAATTATATGTTTTTATATCGCAGGTCTACAATCTATTTCATTATCATGAACCTCAGCATGGTGCCAAGCATAGGGGTCGGACATACCTAGAGTCAGAAATCAGCTTATTTTACCTGGCTTGATAATTTTTACAGCCACATTTGTAAAGTAATGTAATACTTCAATCTGCATTGACATTTAACTGGTTCTTACGGCTTTTGAGATCAAGCGATCAATATAAACTGATTGATAGCATTGAGTCCTTACGCTGTGCAAGAAAGTTTGTGCTTTATATAAAAAAACAAGTCAACAGAACAGATCTGGTGAAGCAAGCTGCAGACATGAGACATGAACTGTGCAATGCATATAATGTATAATGTTAATGATTACGCAATGATGTAGTTCTTGGTGATGGTTGATAGAAAAATTTGCAATAGAAATCACATGATACAAATTGGACTGTTTAATAACCCTGTTATTGACCATTAATTGAATAATTAAATAATAAAACAATTTGCAATGGAATAGAATAAAAAAAATATATGGCTCAATAAGAAATATCAAGACTTAGATTTTTCAGTCTTCAATAACTTGCACTTGGTTACCCAAAACCTTTTGCGACCATTGGGCCCTCATTACTTGGCATCTTCCTACACCATTCTTCCTCCTCAAAACCTTTCTATACTCTCTGGACTAACATACCGAGGGCTGTGGTAATGGCGCAATATAAATTGGAACAATGCAATGCTGTAAGGTTCTTGGATGGAACAAATACAACAATTGTAAGCTAATAGCAAACACAAGAGTAACCAAATTCTGATATTGAGTATTCTTACCCTAGTAGATGAAACAGAGGCGGTATTAACCGAAATGGAGGTGGTAGCACCTGACACAGAGCTGGCAGTAGATAAAACTGCAGCAGCCTCGATTTCACCTGCAACGCACAATACCAGAAGATTTTTGCTGAAGTCTACTGTTTACTTGATCTCATTTAAATAAGCTCATTTCATTTATAATAAGCATAGTTAATTTTGAATACTCACCATCTCTATTGCACGCGGTCGCCATCTTACAAGAAAAGTGAAACTATTTGGTTCTTATCTGGAAACGTCTGGAAGCCAAAGATCAATATATTCAAACAAGGACGAAAACATATAGATCTTGTTATCGGTTCTTGGTAAATGATCAATGAGGCAGTGGTCACAGATTTTGGCAGTGTTAGTCTAGACATAGTTTAAAATACGGGTAGTTGTACTTTCAATTTAGCGATAATGTGATAAAAAAATTTGACTGGCATCGTCCTGATCCTTTGCCAAGGCTTGGGACTGACACTTTCACAGTGCGAACAGTGCTACTTTGGACTGGAACCTTCTTAATCATCGTCACGACTTAGGCCTGTAATTGAAGTCGGTCCTGTTCTGTTGATTAGCCGCATTCGATGTGAAGGAAGGTCGCGTCATGCACAATCTTTTTCTATTTCTGTATGTTCTCTGATAAAGTATTAAAACTATATACGAAATCGAACTGAAATGCAAAGAATTCTGAAGAACAGCCTGTGTTGCTATAGGATGTCGTTAAACTGTTGAATAATGATAATAATACAGTGAGCTAATTATTACGCTGTCCTGTTGCGGAGCGCCCCTTGATTGCACGGCCACTCCTTGTGCTATCGATCTATTGAAGACAGTTCATCTATGAGCGAAGAGACAACGAGTCGTTTAGATGGCGCCCCAGTTTCTTTCGGATTCTTCCATTGTGCTGTTCCATTGACAACGCTTGGGGTCTCGCTACATTCAACCGGTAATGGATTTCCAGTGCAAAGCCTTAGCCAGAAAACACCTAAGGAATCTCACACAATCTTTCTTCGGTCGTCGCCATTGTCTATCGCATCCTCGGAGATAGAGACGATCGCACCGAGCGCGGTAAGTATTACCTCTTAATGTGCCCTCAATATGTATGGCATTGTTTATGTTAAGCAACGCTTTGTCGCGATAAAGGTGACCAGCGTTACTCTTCTCCTTCACTCATGCTTTGGACTGGCATTACTGGAGCAAACGACGTTGGTATTGAATCAATTGTTCGTACTCACGATCGGATACCCAACAGTTAATCTTTCATCTTATGACATCAAATGCGATTTAACTCAAAGCTTTTCGAGACAGCGTTTTATACTATTATTAATCCACAGTTTAACGTCGTCATATAACGTCATCTATGGCCGTTGACGACAATTCGAAACAAATACAGTACAGTGCAAAGAAATTCATAGCGTCTGAAAGACATAATGCAAGACTGTCTGAATTTTAAACTGTCATTAGTGTTCATTGTTTTAGAATATAAATAATAATGGTATTAATAACATCAATAATACATGTAATATAGTATTTCATGCAAATGTAACAATATTTGCATTAATATTTGCAACAAGAAATGTTCGAAATAAAAAAATCATGTATGACCAGTCTCTGTGTACATTATGTAATCATCAAACTTTTAAAGAATCTTTTTAACATGAAATTTTTTCATAATGTTCTTATTATTTCAAACATTATTACAGAAATATTTTAATATAATGTAGGTTTATAACATTCGTTTACCATATTATACCAAGGTGTAATTAAGTGAATTACAGCCTTGCATAAATCTAAAATTACTCACTTTGACTTTCTAATACAACTCCATTAACATTTGTCATATATGCATGTATATGCATGAAATGACTCAAATGAGGTCAATATTTATTATGAAATGTTTGTATACATTAAAAAACCTTGAAAGTCAAAGCATTAGCCAATCTACATCAACTATAACCAATTCCAAAGACATTATTATTTATGTTGTAAAACAATGAACACTATGACAGTTTAAAATTCAGACAGTTTTGAATGATGTCTTTCGGACGCTATGAATTTCTTTGCACTGTACTGCAAATGTTTCAAATTGTCGTCATAGCTGCAACATGACAATAGACACTTTATGCAAGAAGGCAAAGCATTATAATAGCGTTTTATACACTTATGGCCTACGAAAATATACAGCAGTAAAAGACCGTTATAAAGGTGTCGAAGCAACGCCTGAGTAAACATCAAAGAATTTCCTTAGTGCTATATGTTACACAGACAACGACGACCACTATAGAGTCTATAGAGCGTTCGAAGCGCAGACAATCCATGTTTTGAATAGGCGTTTCGATTCCGCAACTATGAAACAAACGCCTTGTTTTCATCACACGCTGTCGAAAGCGTATTGAACGGGTGCTATAAAAATCTATACACGAAAGCGCGGTGAAAATGCGGCAGAGAAAGTGGGACGCCCGCCCGGACCAGGTAAAGCAGAGGCTATCAATAGGGCATATTTAGGTGTTGTGATTGCGCTACCCTACGCGGTGCGTTGGTATCAAGACGGGCCCCTAATGCAAATAAGCTCCAGTTACCACACATAACAAAACAAACGGTATACACTTAGCCCGGCTATCAACGGTGTCTTGCGTTGCTCCACATTGTCATGGCAACGGCATTCCGGTGCCATAGCAACGGCGCTATGTATATTAGACGCCCCAAACAGATCAAGCGAGGCGTTCAGTTTGTCCTATAGGCTTTTAGCACCAGTAGGAATTGTTTGCGTTTGCGATGAGCACTCCAGAAAGCTGCCAGGCAGAACGGAGTTGCTCCTTTTTCGTGTGCGAGGCATTTAGAGTCGGATTAGAAGGCTTACCAGTAAGACCCAAGGCGATCCAAGCAGGCGGTGGTAGGTTTATTTGAAAAATCGCATAGAGGTTGGATTATCTCAAAGTTAACCGTCTGACGCTTGAAATTTGTAGATAACTTTTAATCGATTGGCTAAGTTAATTTGACGTTACTTCTGAACGGTCAGTAAAGTCAATTTCACATTAAAAAACATTAATCGGTGAATCAATCAATTCGACAATACACACCTTTTAATCGGTTGATTTATTCGGTTGATAAAACTTTGGGATGTCGGAAATCGCTTATGCAGACCAGGCCCTGTTGAAGAAGCTCCGGCTTCGGATCGACACCGACGACCCTCTCTTTCCCTCTCTAAAGAAGCTCAAGGTCCGCGGGAAGGACCTGAACGACCTTCCACCGGAGATCTTCCAAATCCTCGAACTCGAGATCCTTGACCTGAGCCCCGAGCGCGAGGCCTGCATCGACTACCACCTGACAAGCCTTCCTCCAGCCATTGGGAACCTCATCAATCTACGCGTCCTAATGCTCGACACCAACCATCTGGACGATATCCCCTCAGAGATCAGCCTCCTCGGTCAGCTGGAGCGTCTTTCCCTAAGTAACAACCACATCAAGCGTCTCCCAGACGGATTCTCCAAGCTGCGCCGATTGGAAAGTCTCCACGTCGCTAACAACAAGTTCGAGGCGTTTCCACTCGTTCTTTGCGATCTCCAGTCTCTCCGCTTTCTCGACTTCAGCGACAACCTACTCCCGGATCTTCCAGACGCGATATCCCGTCTCCACAACCTGGAGTCGCTCGTCCTCGTCTTCAACCGACTGGAGAGGATTCCAGACTCCATCTGTGATATGATCAACCTCCACGTTCTCTGGTTGGGCAACAACCGCTTGCGTCGCCTGCCCCGTAACTTCGGCCGCCTGAGGAACCTTGACTGGGGCTTCCGACACACATCATCGTCCGTCATTGATGGGAATCCCATGACCCATCCGCCGCTGGAAGTCTGCAAGAAGGGAGTCGAGGCCGTCGCCCGCTACTTCGCACAGTCCGACCCAGATCACCGGAGATGAGAGAGGACCAACGCAGCGCTCGTGGAGAAGTTTGTGCCCGCGCCTGGAGAGAATTCGAGTGACGATTTACAAGCGTGAGCTTACAATTACGGATTGTAAAATGTGTGAAGCTAACTAAAGACGCGCCTAACATTCCTCATTTAGTTACTTGACTGTTGTTGGCTCGAATTCTGGTGGCGCTGTAGAAGCTAGGGTTTACGATTATAACACTTAGGGCTTACAATTCCTCAGGTACATGCAGTCAGCTAGTTGCTCTTCTCTCAAACATTGTGTAATTCATATAAATAACAATAACACGAAACAATAGAAACTTTTAACCGCTCCTGACGCTTTATTCATTATTAAGTCAATATTCCGAACATTTATTTAATCGTGCGAGGAACTGTCTCCACCACGTGTAAAAAAATAATTGTGATTTGCTAGAAATGTTCACGTTTAACTTCGCCTTTCAAAGGCGTTGGCTTTGCTTTATTACGTCACGTCGGTCCGCTATAGAAGTCATCGATTACAATGATCAATTCTTATGTTCCACTACTTCTCTCCCTCCTTCTGATTCATCTTTCTCATTTTCTTCTTCTTCTCCTCCTCTCCGTGTTTCCTCTATTTCATTTTACGTACCTTGAATCAATCTTAGATATTCCTCCGCCCTATACAGACTCTCTCTCACGGATATCGCCAATAGTAAGCCCTGTGAACATGTCCGCATCTAAAAGATCCATTGAATTTGTGATATTAAGCAATCGTTTTATGAAATCTTCCGCGCACCACAAAATACTACAAATGGTCTAAGCGTCAATTTACTATATTTAAAGAAGCTTTTCAAATTCAATGTCTGCACCATGGGTTGGTCAAATCCGCAGATAATCATAGGAACAATAGTAAAATGTAATAATAACCCTTTAGACAAAATAATGCACGCAGTCAGTGATCGTTTTAGACAACTTTGAAACGCTTTGAATTGATGCTATATACATAAAAAGAATGCGCTCATATTAAAAAATATTACTAACGAACAATCAGCTATATAGGAGATAGTATTCAGCACCGATTGAAGAGGGAGTTAATAATTGAACTATGGTAGAATGAAGTTCAGTTTCTACACGTCTGTCTTTTAAGTCACAGCTTTCCGTTGGCTTTGAATACACACTCCCTCTCCGCCAAAGCTTTCAAGATCCTCGCAATGTTGACGCAGTCGTCTACAAGAGAATCAGTTCTACTAAGCATTTGCCATAATCTGATAACAAACAACAATAAACAAACGAGCGCAGACAAACTTATATAAAGTATTGAAAAACCATTTTGAAGGTGTCGAAGCAACAACCGGATGAGCAGTCAAGATTGGTTAGTTGCAGTTTAACGACACTGTGTGATAACAAAGACCATTAGCGTCGTCCTCCTCTTTTATCCAGGCTTGGGACTGGCACTGCTGGACTGCAAACCAGTGGAAGAGTGAAAGCTGGGACTAATATGGAAGAGATGTGAAGCGGCAACGTGGCAGCCAATCAGTGATCGTTTTTTCTGATGCACTGCAGGCAATGTCTGTGATCGGCTCTGTAACGAATAAGCTGACATCCGGGTATTCGGAAGAGTAAATTTGAACGTAATATCACCAAAAAGATCATCTAAAATAATACAACTTCAGTCAAAATCTTCTTTTGAACACGTGTTATTTTAACTTATTTATCTTGCAAGTTCTATGTACTAAGTCAATTTATATGTTAGCAAAAACTAGCGCAACTGTTGATTTGTACTCCAAAAGTGCCGGATATAGTCACAAGCATAATCGAGGTCAATAACCCAGTTTTCGTTAGCTTCATAACCCTTCCATATTATTCCCAGGTTTAAGCAGCCAAGAATTTCTGTAGCCGCTATATATATATATATATATATATATATATATATATATATTCTAGAGTAATATGGCGTTCGATCACACCTATAAAACGCAAACAAAACTGGTTTCGAAGCTTGTTTTCCTAGAGTAGTTTGCATCATGGTTATAAAAGTTTCAGCTTCTTCTTCTAGTTCTCTGCCTCTTCGGCAGGTACAAATGTCCGACGTCGCCACTCTTCTCGCTGTTGGGCCTCATCCTTAAGCTTTCCATATCAATCTGTCACATCATCCAGTCAAGCATCATCTGTCTTGGTCTTATTCCTGTTAGCCTGCCATTTGTTATTGATTCTATGACTGTTCTTAGTAGTGAGTCTCCTTTCAGTGTGTGTCCAATTTTTTTTGGTCTTATTCTTATTGTGTGTAACAGGGTTCTTTCCTCTTCACTCTTATCCATTACGTCTTGTGTTCTGTCCAGCTAATTTTATCCATTTTCTCCACGCTCCTAAAAAAGAAGTAACAATTAATTTAATGAACAAGCGCTGACATATATATAAAGTAGTGAAAACCCGTTTTAAATGTGTCGAAGCAACGTTCATGTGGTCTGTCATAATCAGGCAGGGAAACCTACGAACGAAAACCCACCGATTCCGCTATGATGCCTTCCGATGAGGGGCAGATCCAAGATCTGCAGCATCTGAATGAGATCGCCCTTCGGATAAACTCTAGTCACAGATTCAAACGTCTACAAAAACACCACAACACCACTAACCACAACATGTCATCAAACGCTCGAAAATGCAAATCACAACTTAGACACCTTTATAACGCATTCTACCGACAAAATATAAACGCTGAAAGTGCTGTAATAATAATAATAAAACTCAAGGAACCGAGACCGCCCAGATGTTACGAAGCGCAGTTGCTGACTTATATAAAATTGAATAAGAGCGTTAGAAAGGTGTCCAAGGAGAGCATCGCAAAGTCCAGCATTTAACGACATCTAGGTTTTTCCATCATAATACTAACGAGAACAGATGAATTCAATTAATTAAATTTCAACCTTCTTTATATTGATCCACTTCTTCAAATAATCTTTGTAGTCGAGCTGTAGACGCTCCGTTTCCTTCACCAGCCTAAAACAATTCACTGTGATGTCTTTTATTATAGAAAGAACGGAATGTATTTATGCAGGCATTTATATAGCGCCATTACGTAACGATCGAATCTATCGCTAATGCATTGTCAACGAATGAGACTTGTTCAAATTTCTTACACAGTAATCCTCTCAAGGGAGGAATTCGACAGCGTTACATATATATCGCCTGTCTTGTCCCGGACTTATATAGCAATGGTTGACTCAGTTTTAAAGGGTGTTATATACTCTATGCGTTACAAGTAGTAGTATATAGTAGTAGTAGTAGTAGTAGGTGGAGTAGTAGTAGTAGTAGTTGTTGTTGTTGTAGGTAGAGTAGTAGTAGTAGTTGTAGTAGTAGTAGTAGTAGTTGCAGCTTAACGACACTGTGTGATGACAAAGATCATTAGCGTTGCCCTCTTCTTTCTCCAGGCTTGGGACTGGCACTGTCAAAGTACGAGAAGTGGCGAAGTAACCCAGGATGGACGTACGTAATACTATAAAGAAGGATATCCGAAGGATCATCTAGTATATGGAAACGAAATTGACATACTAATAGCAACAGGTTACAGCGAGTTAAAGGTGTTTAAACTCGACAGCCAGTAATTTCTGGCATCACTCCTCACAAAAAGCTTAGCCTCTCGAACCACCCATTGTCGTGAGACCTCAGTTTTTATAATTAACATTAATAATATTTGCCTAGAAGCAAGGGCGCATTTATGAGTTCTTAACACCAAAATGGCCAGGGTACTTACTATAATGATAGCTGTTGATTTCGGCCATGCTCACAACAGAAAATTTGTTTATTCAAATTTCATTTGCGTGGCTAATGTTATTCAAAATTTGGCGATAATTAATTGCTGTTGCAAACCATAACCGTTTGAATACAACGTTCTCTTTAAACACCTTGAAAACGTGTACAACAATGCTATATAGGAAGAGAATGCAGCAGATCTTCGTTCGAACGCTACCTTTAGACACCTTAAAAATTGTGTCGAACCAAACTATATAAGGACTGGGCACGGGACATGGTCCATGATGAATGTCCTAAACTATACACCCAGCGGTCATGGGATCAAAACCCCTCCTCTAATTCTCTTAATCTCTTCCCTTCTCCTTCTCTTCTGGCTCCCCATCGTTTCCCGCTTCCTCCTCGTGTTTTCCCTTTTCCTTCTCTTCTGCCTCACATCTTACCTCTCCTCATCTTCCTCTTTTTCCCTTACAGATCTTCCTTATCTCTTCCTCTTCCTCCTCTTCTCCTTCTCTTGATATCTTCCCTTCTACCTCCCCATCCCGCTTCCTCTTCTTGTTCTCTCTTTTCCTTCTCTTCTGCCTACCCATCTGTTCTCTCCTTATTCTTCCTTCCTCTTCCTCCTCTTATTCTCATCCATCTCCACACATTCTTTCTCCTCGTCTCCCTCTCCTTCTTCCTCTCTGTGCCAGTTCAAAAGGTGATAACGAAAGACTTCCTTCCCACAAGACGAAGGCTCACATTTTCTGTAGATCCCAATCACCACAAGTCACGAAGACGCTTTTGACTCCAGGCTCAACAAGTCCCTCAGCGATCATCCAGGCATCAAACGCCTACAATTATTAACACGAAATAAACAACACAGTCTCACAGCCATCAAGATTAGTTCAATTATGGTCATTGTAATTATCATTATTTTTAATATCATCATTATTATTATCATCATCATCATCGTCGTCATCATCATCATTGTAATTATTATTATTAGTAGGAGTATTTGTAGTAGTAGTAGTAGTAGTAGCAGGTGGAGTAGGTGGTGGAGTAGGGGAAGTAGTGGTAGTAGTGTTAGTAGTAGTAGTATCATTAGTAATATATTATCACCCTCATGGACGTCTATCCCTCACCTAAGTCATTGGAGCAACTCCCCTCCCCAATTTTGACAGACAGACGAACTAACATTATAAAAATTGATTAGTGACGTAACATACACTAAAAATAAAACTTAACTATTTACCTAAACTGCACAATATACGGTCATTCAGATAAATGAATTAATGGTTCTGCTAACATTGAATGAAGATTTGACAAGAAGACATGAGAAACCTTAAGTGTTTCTTCCAGACTTGGTTTTCCATCGACCATATCCTGTGTAATTCCAGTCAACTAAAGAACGACAAGATGAAAACCATTATTAAATACTTTCATCAATACTTTAAATTTGATAATTAATAGTACTTATTGTATTTACCATGAAAATATCTTATATAAAATGATTCGTCAGGATTAGATCAAATATTCTATATCAATATTTAAAATATTTTTTTATAATTATTCGAAAAATTTTGATATTTTATTTAAAATGTTCTCTCAGGAAGTAGAAGACGAAGATTAAATAGAAAATGAACCATCCATCAATGAAGAATTGGTCAAAATTTTTAAATGAATAAAGATTTACTTCAAATTAGTTATTATCATTGTGAATATTAATCTTTACTTCAATAAATAAAATTTATCAAATTTAGAAATTGAAGTATACTAGATATGAACCTGTATTATTTCATTTATTAACTATCAATTTAATTTAAAACCACACATTTATTAAAATTCTATTTAGTCAATTTAAAATTAGCTTGTCTACATTTATACTGCTACTCAATTAATTCAAGTTAATTTAAAGATTTAAATATACTCTCTTAACCTCTATGAACAAATTAAATTTCTTTGGGTGGGTTATTAAATTTTTATTTGAAATTTAATTTAAAAGCACACACAATCGTAACTTAATGCAGTCTATTTTAAATTAACTAATATATTTATTGATCATTACGCTTACTCCATTGCCCCCTCTTTCTCACCTCTGTACAGAATTGAGTCAACTGCTTGTGAACTTGAGGCTGTACGTATTGGTGGAACCTGGATTCGATCTCGAATGTCTTGCCATTCACTTTCAAAACAGGAAACTCAATGATCTCCTAGAAACCAAGCTCAATCAATTAATTAAGAATGAAATATCCATTTCATTTAACCAATTAATTAACAAAATATTTAAAATTATTAATTAAAGAAGAACAGAGCAATTTCCTTTATTACTTTAAAATCAAATATTTTTAATATATACACATGAACGTGATGGGCGTCTTTCATGGCTACTGACAGTTAACAATTTCACTCTTGTAATAGCTTGTCATCATCTATTTATACTGAACCTGCTATTGTACTGCAGTTTGTAAGTTTGAAATAAATAAGACTATATTGCTGGCACTGAACAATTGTAAGGGAAGAACTTGCCCAAGGTCCATACACAGTAAATCTCTAAATACAGTAATTGGAGCTAGGATGATTCACCTGTGGTTCGAACCTTGTGTTCCTCTCACAGGTTGCTTCAAAGTCCAAAACAAGAAAGTAGTCAAAATTCTGCTGTCTGATGATCTTCATTGTACTTGCCATCTCAAATGGCAGCTATTTTAATTTCTGAAACACATAAAACGATAACAATGACAAATGTAAATAAAATGAAACCGATAAGCAAGCAGTTAAGTATTAAGATTACATGGCTAAGTAGGTAGATAATGACAAGCTTAACATGAGTCAAAAGTAAGAATATGATACCCTGCAAGGCGCCCATCTGTCCTACTGCTCATTTTACAGGCACCCCTAGTGAGTGAAGGTTGGGTTAATCTTATGAGGTAGCGGGCATCGAATCCGCATCCTCTTGCCACCAGGTTGGTATTCAACTATCTCTATAAGAAACATTTTCAAACGATCTCTAATAAATAGTTGCTAAACAGGCAAATTATATAAATGTCATATATTAAAATATGTTTTTAGTGTCGGAAATTATTTATCAATGTATATTGAACTGTTAATATACATAGAAAATTTTAGTTTATGAATATAGGAGCTGGATATGATGAATAGAATTATACATAAATAGAAGCTGGAAGTGATGAAAAGAATCATGCCAAAATAGAAGCTGGATTGGTGAAAAGAATTCCACACAAATAGAAGCTGGATGTGATGAAAGTAAATGCGTATGTAGCCTGACATCAAGCACACATAGAATAATTACCGACGCTAAAACCATAATTATTTTACCTAAATATCGTGTCTTCCGCACACGTGATTCTTGGGGAATAAGTACTAATTAGTACATTGGTGACAAAATCTTTATTGGAAAATTACTACAACTACGATTACTTCCTTTTATGATATCTATTCCATCTCTTTGAATCAAATCTATGCTCCATTACTCTCTGGCGAAATACCGAACACCTCTGTAGTATTTACTTATCCTAAATAACTATAGATGTTGTAAATGCGTTTACTATTCAAGATTGTCATTATAGGTGAAATACACATTAGAAATTATTAGCGCACGTTTGATTTTGTCATTTTATAATATACGAATTTCTTACTACAAAATAAAACAGATTTGATAAAAGTATCGTTTTCCCGTGGAATTTCCAACCGCGCTTTTTATACAGAAATAGCTAAATGCCGAATGTCGTCATTTCCGTGTACAAATATTTATTAGAGGCAAATTTTTCTTTGACTAATTGAATACTAAATTGTATTAAATCATTAACGCATGGTTAAAATGTAGGCCCACCAAAGAAACTTACGAAGTCACATTGGCCGTGAATTTCTAAAAAAAAATTAGTAATCACTACCGTGATTTGGGGCAATTTTTGGAAAATTATTGTAGCGCATGTTCACATACATGTTTTGTCCAGCGTAAAAGTTTTAGAGAAGACAATTTGGCTCTACATCATATAATGATGCTCAACCTTTCTCTGCGACTTCTCTTTATGGGCGTAGTAGAAATTTAGATATAACGAATACGACATCTATGTAGTGACATCAACAACACCTCGGTGAAGTTTACTTCTCATTTGCGTTATTGTTTGATCGAATCTTAACAAATTGACGCTGTATCATGAAAAAGACGATTGGCGTCGCCCTCCTTCTTTCTCCGTGCGTGGACTGGCACTGCAGGAGTGCAGGCAGTGAATGAGCTATGTGGAGCAAATTAAGGTCTTAGCAATGAATCCAGTACTCTTTTAAATGTTCATGTCTCTATGCTGGTATGTCATCTCTACTGCAATAATATCTCCTTGGTTGTAGGACGAATGCAAGGACTCGAAGAGGACGAATAACATGTTTATAAAGTAAGCGATAGTTGAAATCAACAATATTATTACTATTCATTAAAGTTTTATTTGTGTTTTGATCCACAGTTAAGGCGTTAAACATCACCGCTCATTTGTGTAGCGATGGTATTATGCAACTTTTACGGGAGACCAGTACGTACAAAGTAAGTAAGTAGACATGTTAGCCTGCCGATGGCATAACGTTACTGAAGTCAAACGAATTTGTTGTATGATGTAGGTTTTATGTGAGAGATAGGGCTTGCGTATTGAAAGTCTATGTGTTTTTGAAAAGGTGGCATATATTTGAAATATTTTGCCAATTATTTCGCGTTATTTGCAAGCCGGAAAATAGTCTTAATGTAAAAATGAGAGCACTGATATGATTACATTAATAATAAGCTTAACACTTGTGACATAAGTAAACAACAGACATAGTAAAAGTATGTAATTACCATAGAATTATATAAAAATAATTCTCTCATATGATCCATAGACAAATAATGTGAAAGCATGCTCAAGACCTATAGGTGTATTTATAATGATATTTGTTTATAGGTGGAGGAATTTAATGTGCACGCACAATTTTTTCACGAAACAACATAAATGGAGTCTTCTGACCGGTTGCGACGTACCTTACTCCAGATCTCTGGTTCCTTGGCTGATACATTCCCTTATTTTCCTTCGAACTCATCACTGTAGACGTTTAGACATGATCTTAATTTGAACTATAATTGCGTGTAGCTCAGACCTTCGTACAGAAGTAAGAAAATTTCATAAAATGTTATACATCCAGAAAGGCTTGGCACACGCTATCTCCAAAAATTAGAGGGAACATTGGCCACAACCGATTACAGAAGATGGTTTTGCCAGTTATAAATTAATAGATTGAAATCTGTTGCAGCAAGGGTGACTGGATCATCAAGACAAGAAGACATATTCATATGGCATTCTTTACCAATGACGCTCTTGTATTTTGACAGATCGTTGGCTAAGGTTCTGCTCGGCGGTGGAGCCGTTTACGTGACTCTGGACCAGGGAATCTGGAGCACGAGCACACAGGGCTCGAGTGCGCTGCAACGAGTCCGCAACAACGTCCTACCAGACACCAGCGAATATTTAAACAAGGTCAGTTGTCGATGGCCCAGGAAGTGTGTCAAGGTCGTGTTGTCCAACCTCCATTAGCTACAGAACTGGGGTTGATAAAGATAAAATTTACACACCTTAAACATAGTATGTAATTGATTAAGAAATTTTGTTGTTTCTGACATTTTTAGCCACTGGAAAAGTGTATTCAATGAATAAATCAATTAAAAGAACTTGATATATATAGTGTCCCTTCAAGATATCTACTCTGTGCTCAATTGCGGCTGAAAAGGACAGATTTCAAGGGCTTTTAAAATGCAGGTTAGAAGCTCATATTATTCCAGATTTTTTGGCAAGCTTTGCCAATAGCTACAGTAGCAGTCATTATGTAGAGCCTGACCATTATACAGACTGTGTAAATATCTATTTGGGAGGTGGCAGTACAAATACAGTAAATGAGTTTATGGCTGTCCCAAAGCAACATCGTTTACCATGTATACCAATCAATCAATCAATCAATCAATGAAACTTGATATAGCGCCTCTTCAAGGAATCTACTTAGAGGTGCTTTCTGCGCACCTGTTTGAAGTTAAATGTCATTTGGAACTAATACAATACTTCCGTTAGCAAAACAGTGCACAATAAGCTGAAAGAGTCACGGGTGGTGGGCCCATGCACAAGCATGGAAAAAACCAATGGATTCCCGTCGACAACCAACAGATGGCGTCGACGTTCAGAGTATCCGAAAGGGTAGAGTGACGACTGGTGACAGTGTTCACAGGCACGGTGACATGCTAAAGTTAGAGTCGCTAGGTGACAGCGATTAATTAATCCTTTTTCTTTGTTTTGCTGTAGGTTCCGACGGCAAAATGCATCAACAATGCTGCCGTTAGTTCGTGGAATTCTGGTCAGTTGAACTCTTTCATTGTTTTTGCTCAAAATAATCTTTGTAAGCTTAAGAGCTGCCTTATGGTATTGCTATTAGCCTAGGGACCAACCGGAATTTGCCTTGGATAAATGTCTAATTTTTCAACTATTCAGAAGTATTTGCCTCGGCAAATGGTACACATGCAAATAGATAGTTACAAGAAGTTGAAACTATATTTAAAAAATTAGTAATTCAATAAATAATTATAATTTCATTAATGTAATTTATGACAAGTACAGCTTGTTTTAGTTAAATCTCATTATAAGATATTTTCTAATTTTAATCTTCACCGTACATGATGACGATTGATGAAACAATAGTACTTACCAGAGTGGCTACTCTAATAGCGACTCACTACTACTCGGTTGTTACCTGAATCTGGCAAACAATACATTCAAATACTCAGATTCGGTATCCGTTGGAAATTGTCTACCCGGTCGGTCCATAATTGGTATCGGTGTTCTGGCCTGTACTTGTCAGAGTTGAAATCCCTGCCAGGAAAAAAGATTTGTTTTTGGACTTCGTGATTTCTGCTCTGCCTGTGACCTTAGCAGCTATGATGGATAAGTACACTGACCGTACGTACACTGTTTCTGAGAAGATCAGACAGCAAGGGAGACGACTACCCTCCATTGTATGCCTATGCTAAGAAAGTATAATCGCTTGTACATTATACACAGATCTAAACCTGCCTTCGTTTATTTATAGGGCCAATGAAGAGCTATTAAAGGTGTTTAAGTAGTAGTGGTTTTAGTTTTAACGATAACAAAGATCATTAGCGTTGCACTCCTCCTTTTTCCGGGCTTTGGACTGGCACTGCTAGTCTGCAGGCAGTGTTGGAGTTTTAAAGTGTTTCAGGCACGTTCTTTGTTATTTATTGGGCCACTGAATAGTTTGGGAAAAATGCTTGAAAGGACGGCTGTTGATGATGATCACAGAGATTTAACGACATCATATGACAACAATGGCCGTTGACGTCTTTATAATATTTATTTATTTTAATTTATATTGGCCAATCGGCTCTTCAGTTTGTTTTTTGTATATTGTTTTTTTTCCTCTTCAGTTTTCCGTCCTTTTTTCTTTTCTTTTTTTTCTTTTCTGTCTTTTATTCGTCTTTCTTTATTTTTCTCTTTTCCTTTTTGTATAATTTTTTTGGTATTTCGTATTTTTTCGTCACTTGGACTCTTTTTTTAGCCACTTTTGGCTCTTTTTCCTTTCTTTCGTTTTTTAATAGTTTTTTTTCTTTTATATATTTTTTTGGAGAGATATTGGATCGTTTTTGGCCGTTTAGGCTCTTTTGTGGCTTCATAGGCTCTTTTTGTCCATATATCTTTAAAACATTATTTGCAATCACTTGACTAACATACATGTTTAATTATTACATATTGAAGACCATTATATATTTATATGTACAGATTCTCAAGTATATTCACAATTATTTACAAAACACAAATACATCTGATTTATAATTCCTCAATGAAGTGCTTCACTATTAACCTATACATCACTGTGATCATAGATCACATTTGAAACTACATACAATTAAGTTACAATATAATGTTGGTACAAGGATTAACTATTGATTTAATACCAATTATCAACATTCATTTGACAATATCTGTGATTACTATAGTAATCATTTAATTACTAATTTTATAAGTGTATATATCTCTATAGTCAGCTATCATATTACTGAGGTCACGTGAGTCAATTAATATGTTTAATTCTGATAAACTTGTGGTGCATTTATTCTAAACATTTAAGTTACATTATAATATCTATAGATCTACAAACATTGATTAATGATTTAAATAAGTTTGTTAATTATTATTTAACAATGCAATTTAATTATAATGTAATTATAAGATATTATGAATTATAATATTATACCTATAATTATTATTTTTATACACCTATATATCACTATGATCGATAGTCATGCTACTGAGATCACGTGAGCTAATTAGTATGCATCAGCCAGATAAACACGTGGTGTGTCTAATTCATCTAAATACACATACAATAAATTATATAGTAATATAAATGAAAGAGATTTAATTACAGTATTATCCCTTTATTTATTGTTTTAATAAGTCTATAAATGATACTTTGTATGCATCCTACATCAAGTAAATTTTTCACTTTAATTCTAGTTTATAAATTCTACATTGATCCTTCAACGTAGCATTTTCTTTCTTACACTCCATTAGTAGATGTTCAATGCTGTCTGTAGTCTTACATAAGTCACACAATCCATTGGGATGCCTTCTCATTAGAAATAATCTTTTATTAGTAAGGGCAACTCCTAATCTTAAACGTCTGATTTGTACCTCTTTTTGTCTACATGGATCTATTAACTTAAGATCAGTGGAAACAACACAAAAGAAGGAACGGCTGTTAGTCTACTTATGTGTATTTATAGGACCACAGCAAAGCTAAAGAAAGGTGTTTAAGATATTATTAACAGTTGAGGCACTTTTTTGGTATATTTTTACTATTATTATTTTTTAATGATAAGCGCCATTGCTATTTTGCTTGTTAGTTTCTCTTAAATATTTATCTATTCTTCTGATTTCAGGCGTTGAGAAGACTTTCAACGTTGTGGCGAATTCTCCGGAACTGGTCTGCGAGTACAGCCACAAGACAGTTGAATTGATCAAAGACAAACTGCACAACAATTAAAATAATTAACTCCATTCTAGATTAGATGATAGGCTCCTAAACACTGTTCTCATTCTCTTCGATTTTCGTCAATGCTGAATAGTTTGGCTCTCGGGAGCAGTTTTGGCTTCCCTACTGGATTTAAACGTTTCATAGCAGCGCTGAATGGTTTGGCTCGTGATTGCGAATATTGTCTTCCCTACTGCAACTGAATTTCTAATGGCAACCCTGAATAGTTTGGCTCTCGATGGCATGCATTGTCTTCCCTACTGCAATTGAACGTTTCATAGCAGCCGGCAGTTTATGAACCTTGTCCAGATTTGAGTAATAATTGTTAGACTGGTTTAAAAGAATTTTCAAGATATTAGAACGTTGTCGATAGTTCATTTGATAGTTTTCATTTTATTATTTTAACTTTCAATTGGTTTAATTGTTTATCCCAGAACAGACTGTAAGAGACTCTGTTGACTTTGCCAAATTATTTGCAAATGATTCTTAAGTATCTGGGAATATGTATCTCTTTCTGCTCATGATCACCCCTCTATCTATAACAATGTCTGTTTTGCACATGCATAACACACTTTGCCACACTCAGACTGTGGTAGTGCCAGTCCCAAGCCTGGAGATAAGAGGTGGGCGATGCTAATAACCTTTGTTATGACACAGTGTCTTGAACAGCAACTACACACACACACACAGAGGGAAGTACAAGCAGCCAAACACAAGCACACTCAGGCACACGTACAATAATGGTATTGAAATTGAGAATAGAATTGCTCTGAATCAATTAAATATAATTGAAATTATGAGAATTTTTTCACAATTGAAATTCAATTTTAATCGAAATTGGACACTGACAATTTCTTTAGGAATTAAATTAGGGGTTAATTTGACTACTTAAATTGTCAAAAAATCACTAAATAAACCGATATTGTTTAACCCAACAACTTCTTTTTTCAAATAACTTCCTCAGAGTGAAAATTGTAAACATCTAACTAGACGATGTAAGCTACTAGTAGCTACTAATTAGCCTATTAGTATTATGTTGCACATTAAATAGAATTAGAACGGTATTAGTGTTCATTAATAATTATTTAATTACACAAGTGCGGCATAGTAAAAACTGTAATTGAAAGTTTTATAGAACCGTAATCTGTATTTAGACGCAAATTATTTTAACAATTGAAATTGCAATCAAGGCTTCATAATTTAATTGAAATTTCCACAATTTAGACATCATTGACACTCCCTTAATAGGTACATAGTTCCATCTGGCTCTCTCTCTCTGTCGGTGGCTAGTCTGTCTGTCTGTCTGTCTGTCTGTCTGTCTGTCTGTCTGTCTGTCTGTCTGTCTGTCTGTCTGTCTGTCTGTCTGTCTGTCTGTCTGTCTGTCTGTCTGTCTGTCTGTCTGTCTGTCTGTCTGTCTGTCTGTCTGTCTGTCTGTCTGTCTGTCTGTCTGTCTGTCTGTCTGTCTGTCTGTCTGTCTGTCTGTCTGTCTGTCTGTCTGTCTGTCTGTCTGTCTGTCTGTCTGTCTGTCTGTCTGTCTGTCTGTCTGTCTGTCTGTCTGTCTGTCTGTCTGTCTGTCTGTCTGTCTGTCTGTCTGTCTGTCTGTCTGTCTGTCTGTCTGTCTGTCTGTCTGTCTGTCTGTCTGTCTGTCTGTCTGTCTGTCTGTCTGTCTGTCTGTCTGTCTGTCTGTCTGTCTGTCTGTCTGTCTGTCTGTCTGTCTGTCTGTCTGTCTGTCTGTCTGTCTGTCTGTCTGTCTGTCTGTCTGTCTGTCTGTCTGTCTGTCTGTCTGTCTGTCTGTCTGTCTGTCTGTCTGTCTGTCTGTCTGTCTGTCTGTCTGTCTGTCTGTCTGTCTGTCTGTCTGTCTGTCTGTCTGTCTGTCTGTCTGTCTGTCTGTCTGTCTGTCTGTCTGTCTGTCTGTCTGTCTGTCTGTCTGTCTGTCTGTCTGTCTGTCTGTCTGTCTGTCTGTCTGTCTGTCTGTCTGTCTGTCTGTCTGTCTGTCTGTCTGTCTGTCTGTCTGTCTGTCTGTCTGTCTGTCTGTCTGTCTGTCTGTCTGTCTGTCTGTCTGTCTGTCTGTCTGTCTGTCTGTCTGTCTGTCTGTCTGTCTGTCTGTCTGTCTGTCTGTCTGTCTGTCTGTCTGTCTGTCTCTCCATCCCTTATCCAATCACATGCAAACCCAACCAGGCTTAACAACGAATGCTCAACTAAGGCAAAAACAATTACCTTCTAATCCGGCGAAAATAGAATCCCACGACAAAATCCGTCGACCAATGTTTCCGCCATTAGTCAGTGACCGGGGTCATTCGCCAGGCGGCCTCACGCCCCCTAGCGATCGCTCAATTTGCTAACAGCTTAGCGCAGCCGCCGTCCGAGATAGAGGTGTCCGACTACGCCTCCTCCTCGGGCAGAGGGTCTGTTTCGGTTATTCCACCCCCACAAGGGGGTCCTGGGTGCCTCCCATCCGTCTGTCGCCAATGGGGTTTTAAGTCCTACTAAATAAACAACGCGGAATCAATGCGTCATATACGCGTCTCACCTTTGACATCGTTCGTTTCTATCGCGCCGCTCGCGTGACCTTTGTGCCCTTCTATGCCTGCCTGTATGTCTGTCTTTTGCTGTCTGTCTATCTGTTTGTCCTCCTGTCTGTCTGTCTCTGTCTTTCTCTTTGTTAACTAATACACTAATACCGTTCTGTCTTTGTATAGACCCATTTATATCTGTCTTATATTTCTGTCTCTCTTCTCGTATGTGTGTACGTAAGTCTGTCTGTCTCTCTCCCTGACTGTTTATCCATCTGGGTGCATTCTGTCTAATTAAATCCCACTCCCTCCCATTTCGTTCTGCTTTGGACTGACTCCTTATAGCTATTCTCCTACGACTTCAACTGATCCGTGACGAATTCGTTTACACTTAAAACTCTCTTTTGTCTTTCAACCAACCTTTGCAATGAAACTGTGTGGGCTTTCAGTTCTTCGGGATACAGTACAATGATCTCCTCAAACTTAGTTATCAGTTCATATCAGGAGTCAAGCTTAAGCCTTTCGAGGCCATGTTAGGAAAATGTGAAGCCCGTTGAGGCAAAAAAAAGTAGGAAATGTGAAATCTTTTGTGGCCAATGAAAAGAAAACTTTTAAACATGTTGAGGATAAGTTAAGAAAAATGTGAAGCCTGTTAAGGAGGAAATGTTATTATGGAATATGTGAAGCTTGCGGAGGCCAAAATTAATAAGAGGAAAATTTGAAGCATGGTGAAGCCTAATCAAGGAATATGTTAAAGCTGTTGAGGGCTTAAGACCAATTTATATGTGATGTCTTTGAACGCCAAATTAGAGTCAAACTAAGGTAACACGGAGGCCATGGCACTTCGAGGCCAACTAAGGCCAGACTTGAGTCACCCGAGGCCAAACAAGGTTGATTTGAAACCAGCTTATTGCAAACGAGGCCAAATCGAAGTCGGTTGAAGTAATAATGGCAAAACAATGGCATCCCGTCCAATTAAGGCTAATCTTAAACCAACTAAGCCCGAAATAAGGACATTTCGGGCCAACTGACGCCATTTTAGACCCGTTGGGGACACACACGGCTAACAGCATCCAGCTGAGACAATTCCATGCCCTCCTTAAACCCTTTGCAAAGCCAGTTGAAGTGAAATCAGCTCCTTCTGTACAAAACACTCTTACTCTATTTATGGCAACATCTCTAGTTCTCTGCGCGGGTGTCAGCCAATCAGACGGTCGGTGACGATCACGTGTCTAGTGGAATTTATAGAGCGCCAGGATTAGGATTCTTTTACTGACGAAGAAGCCACTGACGAAGCTACTGATGAAGATGTCAAACGCTCGTCGTGACTAAGTCCACGGAGCGAATCTTCGTCGATTGGCTTGGCTAACGAGCGCAAAATGACGAGATCGACGTACGGTCAATGGGTCAGCTTTAGGGACGATGACCACAACCGATGGGGCTTAGCAACGCACCGCAATGGAGAGTGATGGGCAAGAGGCTGCGTCGTAAAAGGACAATTGCATTGGACGCGGTATGTATCGAGTATTGAATTGGATATCAGTATTGTCTTTGTTAATAATTTACTTATTTAGTTATATATTTATTCGTTCATTCATTCATTGATACAATCAATCGTTCATTGTTTCATTCAACCGTTCGTTCCTTCGTTCATTCAGTCAGTCATTCATTCAGTATTCGATTTAGTAATTCATTCTGCAATTAACTAATTCGTTCATTCATCAATTCATGAAGCTATCGATTCTGTTTCTCCCGATCGTTAGATATTTTATTTGAAATTCATTTATTTTTTATTCGTAAATTCGTTCATCGTTATTGAGGCAATAAACGATTCTTACTCAACCCGATGCGATTCCCATCTTCCAAACGTACCGGCTCGCCTCTCCCTCTTGTTCCCGTTCACCGGAGGCGCAGGGTGTGACGGGAAATCCGGGAGACACCTCTGCATCGCTTTGCCCGCGACAACAGCTAGACGGATGAAAATGAATTTTAATGGAATTCTCCGGAGTTCCTAATCCGGACAGTGCTTCCGGAAAATCCTACGGACAAAGACGGAGTTAATTGAAACAATAGATCACGCTGGCGACGCCTGGTGGCCTGGATGGATTCGGATGACGATTACGGAAGAAGACGAGGAGGCAGAGAACCAGTGGATGCGGTTGAAGTTTCTCCATTTCGTAGGTAACGCCCCTCTAAACCCAACAGCATGGATTCCGCACCAGCTCTGTAACAGCTTTTTTCCACTCCTCCTCCTCCGTTTCCTCCTCCTCCTCATTCTCACGTTCTTTCTCATCAATTCCTACCTCTCCTCCGTCTGATATTCCTTCAATCCTTCTCCCTCTTCTCCTGTTCTTCTTCTTCTTCCACCAATTTCTCATCTCACTCCTCTTCCCCTTCCTCGTGTTTTCACTTCCCAACCCCTACTCCTCTTCCTGCTCTTGATATTCCTCCTCCTCCTTCTTCTTCTTCTTATTCTTCATCTATTCTTCTCCCTCCTTCATTTTCTCCTCCTTCCCATCTTCTTCCTCCTCTCCTCCTTCTCCTCCTCCTCCTCCTCCTCCTCCTCCTCCTCCTCCTCCTCTTAGTGTTCCTCTTCTGTGAGCAAGCGAGCAAGCGCAGTATGTGAGTCGGTGAGCAAGCAAGCAAGTGAATTTAAGGCGCCGAGATATCGAAGACAAAGAGAAGAACAGACAGAGAGCGAGCGAGAGACAGACACACAGACACAGACAGTGAGAGAGAAAGAGAGAGAGAGAGTGAGTGAGTGAGGGAGAGAGAGAGAGAGAGAGAGAGAGAGAGAGAGAGATAGACAGACAGACAGACTGACAGCGAAAGAAAGAAAGAAAGAGAGAGAGAGAGAGAGTGTGAGAGAGAAAGAACGAGAGAGACAGACAAAGGAAAAAAGAGAGAGAGAGAGAGACGAATACACAACAGTTCATGAAGGCACAGAAAGAGACAGCACCACGGACAGATCCAACCAGACGGACAGACAGACACAACGCGAATCATCGAACACCCGACGCCTCGATGGATCATCTGCGTCTATCGCGACGCGACGACTTGATAATAAAGAGAGCGAGCAATTAGCGACCGCCAACCCCTCAGAAGAATCTAGCATCTTCCATCCCTAACCACTCTTCCACCCGTCCCTCCTCCTCCCTCAATCTGCCGCAGCATCTCCACAGCTTCCGCAGCCTCAATCTGATCATCCATAGTGCCGGGTAGATCATCAGGGCGTCCCTTTCTTCCCTGTATCGGGTTGAGGGAGAGGAGCGAACGGGGACCTGGTGGCGTCGCCTTCGACGTAATTCGGTTAAACGGGTGGCGAGGATGGGACGAGCAATCTGCGATGAGAGAGAGAAGAGGGCGTTGATCAAGAAAGATGCGACGTCAACACCAATGCTACTATCATCAGTAAACGATCAAGTGCTTAGTGGTGGAGGAGGAGGAACGGAGGGACGCAGGCGGGCAGATGGACAGATAAAGAGGGAGAGAGGCGGACAGAAAGAGAGAGAGAGAGAGACACAGGCAGAAACAGAGACACAGAGAGACAGGGAGAGAGAGGCGGATACAGACAGATATATGGGCAAATAAGGGGACATATAAACAAGCAGACATGTAGACAGACTCATACATATACAGACGGAGAGAGGCAGGCAGACAGACAGACAGATGGAGAGGCGCATACAGGCAGACACACGGACTAACAAGGAGAGAGGCGGACTGAAAGGCAGGGAGGCTGAAAGGCGGACAACGGTGTAAGCAGAAAGACAAACAGTCATCACATAACCACACAACGTTGCAAATATTCATTCCTTCAATTCATTCATTCATTCATTCATTCATTCATTCATTCATTCATTCATTCATTCATTCATTCATTCATTCATTCATTACGAAGATCTTTATAGCACCCATTCAAGGCTACTACTGAGGAGCACTCCCAACCCAACACGGTTGAATAGAAAAGTTTTAAGGCGTGTATAAAAAGTCAGAATGGACCCTGGGGGACAATCGCAACGCCAACGGAAGCGTGTTACAGAGCTAGGGGCCAACCGCTGAGAAGGCGAGATTCTGCTTAGTATATTTGTACGGGCAAATGGGACAATGAGCAGGCCTCACTCAGCAGATTCGTTGTATTGTATTGCAATGTATTGCAATGTAATCCATCATTTATATAGCGCCCCTTCAAGATGGCTACTCAGAGGCGCTCTTTGCGCTATCAAAAGATATTAACTTTTATAGCGAACGAGTAAAGTACGTCTTTTAGCAAAACTCTGGACAGAAAAAGTCACCAGTGGTGGGCCCACGCACGTGCGTGGAACCAACCAACGAATTCCTGTCGACAGTTGTCAGATGGTATTGTATTGTATCGTATTGTATCGTAATATAGTAGTGCATACGGTCCTCATATCTAACTTTCTTCAGCTGCGTACCATTGAAGAAACCGCTTATATTTTTTAAATATTAATGACATTATTAATACGGTTGTTGATATATAAGCTGGTTGAAGCATTTTAAAGGTGTGTAAAATCTCACTCTCGACCATAAATATTATTCAATATGTTCAACGAAATCTTTTGGGTGTCAGGGCCTATTACGTCGACCTCTTAAAACCACATTGAGAAATTTACACGAATAGCAAGTCTATTCTACTTATGGCCATCAAAGCTTGTTTACGGTAATCTAACCAAACGAGGGACCCATTACAATAAACGTGAGCGCCTACTATCATTTACGCTCCCAAAATTAAACACCCGAAACTATAACCATTGATGCTATATAAAAGTATTTGCCAACACTACAAAGATATCAACAGACATAGTCAAAACACTACTACAACCACTAATTACGTGCTTCGAAAAAACTACATTTGAAATGTAACAAGGCTACCAGGAGGCGATGAAGATGATGACAATGATGACCATTGTATTGTAATGTATACATATATTATAACAAAACTCAGCAATATTGCACTCGGCCTCCGTATTCAATAACTCATCGACGATGTTGATGTTCGACCCATAAAACCTACGACAGGTTGGGATGTATACAAGCAGTTCTTTTTCGTCACCTGTTGAGACGTCCGCAATAACAACCCTCTGTCGCGCGTATACCAGGCTGAACCACGTGACCCTCTGTCCGATTACGCCACCTGCCGGACAATAATATAGTTTACGCTAGTCAAAACCTAGGATAACGCTTCAACCACGTTGAACTATTATTCAGACGCTACCGGTCTATATAATACATACGTGGACATAGATATATATGCGCCTATATATATATATATATATAAATATATATATATATATCTGGTAACATGTTGCCGAATACACTATAACACTGGGCTCACCTCATCGCACTTGCAAGTTGCCATGCAAAGGACGTTCTCTGTATACGAAAGAGCGTCCTGTGTATAGGTCGTCCTCAACAACCACTGAGTTGAAGGAGCTGAACAGGTGGTTGCACGAACCATAACTATACAGGATCAGAAGTATATATATATATATATAAAGTTTATAAATTATAATTTATTAGTTGTTATGGGTCAATGCGGACACACATAGTAGCTTATAATGGAGAACGCCCTGTAGCGCAAAGCTGAAAAACCGAGTTCGAGACCCGTATCCACCGTAGTATTGACTATTCCGTCTTTCGCTAGGCGGAAGCGGCGACGTTGCATGCCAGCCGACGGTCAAATTCGACTCCTGTAATAACTTGTCATCTTGATGATTCGCTCAAATACTTCGTTTGTGATTATGTAGCTTGAAGTATGATTAGATTGTGATTCAATATTTTGGCCAACCGCTGGCCTTTATAATATCGGTCGACGTAGCGTTTTGCAGGTGTCTAAACAAAATATAATTTCTCTGCAGTCACCACTGTTTGAAATAATAAACAAAAAAATGTTTCAGAAGAGGAGGAGATGAAGATATCTGCTGAGAGGTGATCAAGATGTTCTTATGGTTTTTAGTAATTGTCAGCATACGTTCTGTAGGCCTACCTGTCTGCGTGTTCATACGTGTACATATCTTTTGCCATCTATCTGTTTGTGTGTTTGTTTGTCTGTGTGTCTGTGTGTCTGTCTATGTGTCTGTCTGTGTGTCTGTCTGTCTGTCTGTCTGCGCATCTGTTTGTTATTTTCCTTCCATCGTTGTCAACATTTCTCGGCATCCGATGGACCTGTCAATCACGCATCCAGGCCCCGCTCCTTCTCTCGTCCCCGCTGACCTCATTGGTCACCGTTCCTGTTCAGCCCCGCCCCCTTTGTCAACAGCCACAACAGGTGAGCCATCGGCGCCGATTTGACAAGTCAGCGGCCCGTCGTCATTGGATACGGAGGTTGAGGATGATGCGGAGATGGACAATGCCGATAATTGATGCTCTCGATGCGGCCAATAAAGGCGGCGAATTCTAGGACGGAAGAATCACTCGGTCGCCGTGGAAGACCGCCTTTGTTGTTCAGCGAGTTAAACCTACAGGACCCCGTGCGGTTTAAACGATCATTGGGATCGATTGGCATATGACACCGGGTGCAGTAGGATCACATTCACAGACCATCTGACTGCTGTGGGTTTCAGTGAGTGCTGCTCAGGCTGATACACATAGAGGCTCTGAGGTCGGGTTAGTTACTGGGTCATTATGAGGTAATATTGTGGTCAAAGGTTAGATTGTGGTTAGTGTTTTAAGTGCAATTGATCCGGTGAAAATCGAAGTTTAAAGGATTTCTGGAGTTTGGGTCACAATTGTCATATGAGTCGTAGTCACTGGATTTGAGACTTTGGAGTCCTTTGGAGTCAAAAGAATATGAGACACTGAAAGTCATTGTAGCCACTAATAGTAGTAGAGACTGAGTCACCGAAGTCTTTGAAGTTCGAGTCAAAGTCGTCACCTAAGTCGCCGAAGTCTGAGTCAAAGGCTCAACTGAAGACTAAAAGAAAGGTGTCACGAAAGTCATCACGTTCATCGAAGTCCGAGTCACTGGAGTCGTCACAGGAGACACCACAGTCTCAGTCACGGCAACACAAGTCACGCCAATCGTCATCGTTATCATCAAAGATTCAGAACTGGACTCAAAAGGAAGATAAGAGTCGACGTCATGAGCAACGATGGCGAAGGAGTCGTCAAACACGCTCACGGATTCCTCGCATCCTCTGCAAACGCCTCATCGCCAGCTATCAAAGGAGAAGATGAAGTTGCAGAAATGACAACAGCCGCATCAACAGTGGATGCTGGCGATAGAAGATGCCCAGAGGAAACGCATCCAATCATCCGTGACCATTCACCTGCCTCTGTACCTCCCTCTCCACCATCATTCAACCGTGACCAACATCTTCTCGATTCGAAGATGTCCGTCAGAGCGTACGCATTCTCTATAGACGCCCTCCTCCGACACTCCAGCTGCCATGGCAACCGTTTCCAACGCGATCAGATCACCATGGATACAGCCAGCCACTTTGACGTGCGCGTAGGCGGAATGGGGGAACTACGTGGTTCAGGAATGGCGGCTTTCAAGGAGGGTGTCTCTCTACCCTCCTCTCCTTCCTCATTCCATGCCCCTGATCCTCTTCCTACTCCTCATTCTAGTCCTCCTCCTCTTCTTCCTCTCACTTTGGAGAAGCAAGAGGAGAAACTATCTGCTGGAACCCACACCCGAGGTATATCACCTACATTATCTCGGTTTACCACAACGCATTGTATTCTTTCATACATTCATTCATTCATTCGTTCGTTCGTTCGTTCGTTCATTCATTCATTCATTCAATGCCAGATAGAATTTTAGTGCGAAGAGATGGAGAAATCGCATTCCACAGAAAGGGACCAATTGAAGCAAAGGATCGAGACTGAGCCATAGCAGTTTTAGTTCGAGCAACCAAAAGGTCAAGTCCATTGAACGAGTGAAGTGGACGGAGGGAGGTTGCTAAAATTAATGAGACCGAAATTTTATGTTTCTATCAAATGGAATGTTCAAACCGATAAAATATGTAATTTCGATTGAATGTAAATTAAAGGTATCTAATCTCAACCCCCAAAGAAATGACCAGTGAGAGGGACCAATGAAGCAAAGGATCGAGACTGAGCCATTGCTCTCATAGGCCTACGGTACCTTACCCGAACCCTACTCTACCCTATCCTAAAGATACCCTCACGGCCTCATCTGACCGTTATCGCCGCAGTGCGACTAGGTTTGTACGGCACCGTATTCTCTCTTAAATACGTACATTATACTTGCCTTACCGTAGTTTATCGTAGTGTATTCCCATTCCCATCCTGTATAGTATACCCTTTCCCTAATCACCTTACCTGACAAAATGCCTTTGTTTCATGTCCGATGAATGGAATGAATGAACGAAGGATAACGACAGTCTACATAGAACCGTGACACGATGCATGTCGCTAATTATGATGGAAAGCACTTTATCAAATTCATATAAGTGCTCTGCACAGCAATGCGAGCATCGCCACATTACGTTCGTCAATGAGCGCCCGTGAATAAGCTGGTGCCCTTCTCTTGGCTTTCAGGTGGTTCCTTAGAAGTTTGGCGATTACGAGTACGACAGAGTATATAGTAGCCTGCAGTGCCAAAAAACGACCGAAAAGTCTAGAATTGCTGCGGGCTGGCCATACCCAACCATAGTCCCTGCCATTATATAGGATGAGCAGGGTGGGTATTTTTCCTCCCCAATTCAGCAGTCTTCTTAACGCTCGGCTCCGTTAGATATTTCAAGCTGCCTCAAACGTTGCAATATCTTTAGTAAGGAGTATTACCGGGTATTGAGCTACTCAATTCCATTTTTCCATAT